>LOJH01004689.1:20756-31571 GCA_001685095.1 Ellobius talpinus | reverse complement strand
GGCGGTCCTGGGCTGGCGGTCCTGGGCTGGCGGTCCTGGGCTGGCGGTCCTGGGCTGGCGGTCCTGGGTGCTGTAAAAGAGCAGGCTGAGGAGGCCGTGGGGAGCAAGCCAGTAAACAGTGTTCCTTCATGGCTTTTGCTTCAGGCCCTGACTCTGGGTTCCTGCCCTGGCATCCCTCAGTGAGTGACTGTCATCTGGAAGATGGCACAGATCCTTTTCTTCACAGGGCACTCTTGGTCATGATATTGTATCACAGCAACAGAAACCCTAACTAGGACAAGGGGTCGTATTCATCTTTCTCTGGTAGTAGGAACAGAAATCAGAGACACTGTTAGCTAATGAACAAGTCCTGGTCAAATGAGGTGATCATAGAAGTTGCTTAGCTTCCTGGGTCATCAGGGCAGTCAGTGTCTGATTTTCTGGGGGTCTTGTGGCTTCTCAGTCGCCTACAGTAGATACAGGCTCATTTCAGGGCAGGCAACGACAGGCTGTGGGTCAGTGTTCTGGGTCTTTCATGATCTAGCCATTGCCTATAATATATCCTGTGTTATGGATCCATCAGTATTAATATCGTGAGATATTTATATGCACAATACAGACTATCTCACAAACATGACATTATATGCTGGACAAGATGCTGCCCACTCTGCAGTAAGCAATGTTAATGTATAGTGTTGTAATTGTTCTGAGCAACCCTTGGACTGTGACTGTCAGGGATAGGCACTTGTGTGGATCTCAGTACTGGAACCCAGCAGTGTGAGCATTGTTTCTATATTTGCAGAGACTTCAGCCAAACACTTGAAAAGATAGCGGGGCAAGCAACCCATGGTGCTTCAGTATGAGGCCTGCGAGACTGGAAAAGAGGTCTATGGGTATTTTCTTTTCATGCATTTTCTTAGAGATGTTCTGTTATTTCCTGCTCCCTGCCCTATGAGAGCTGTCTTCCCTCCATATTTCAGGACTAAAGTGTGGCCGTTATCATTAGGGCGGCTTTGGCAGTGGATGGTGAATGATGTCCAGGCACAGAGTGGGCAAATGATGCTTCGTAGGCAGTATACTGACACCCAGAGAGAAAGGGCTGGAGGTTGTGCTGGCGTCCCAGCATAGGCAGGCTTCACACAGATCTAAGAGGAGAAATGGTTCCTCACCAAAGGAGCCAGAGTGGAGACTTCCACAGCAGATAGGATCAAAATGGCATTGCAACAAACACACCCATGTCTCTTCGGCAGTCTTCCTGAGGACACAACAGCAGCGTGTCCTGGAGCTGTTCAGTCACGTAAAGCGTGTGCCCAGGACTATCCCAGACTGCTTCCACCAAGACCTGTGGGAGTCTGGGAAGTTGCTTCAGCCCTGCTGATGTCAAGGACAACTTCTCCACTGGGTGTTGATCCTTTCCCACCAGCCTAATGAGAGTGGTCCCCCAGGGCTCAACTAGCGCCCCCAACCTCAGTGACACTTCCTCCAGCCGCTTGTCAGCTGAGTTCCTGTGTCCAATTGGACCGATCCTGCTTCCTGCTGGGTTTTTTTTTTTCTTTCTAGTCACCACAGATAGAGATGACAAAGGCAGACCAAAGAAGAATGCTCGCCAAGTCTAGCTTGGAGAGCCAGGGATTTTGTTGGGATTACTTACAGGAACCTGGTTCCTTGGACAGCTGTGTTACCAAGAAGCCCACCCCAGCAAGTGTGATGGCTCCTGAAAAACTGCATCACCCATGGGACCGGCAAGGCAGTGCAGCCGCCAGTCTAGCCTCCTCTCCCAGCAGTGGCATCTGTTTGTATAACCTGAGGGAAGACTCGCGGAGTCTTGGGACTTTCTTGTAAGTTTCCAGATTTTCCTCCCCACCTGCCACAAGGGGACACTTAGCCTGGAGGAACAGCAGCACACCCTACTCTTTCATGGACTCTGGATGGTACTCACACATTGCTACTATTATTTAAATTTGCTAGTGTCAGAGTCTGTAATAATATGGTAAAATATGAATGCTAAATTTGTGAAGTATGCCCTACTCTCACCCATTCAGCTTGTACCCATTTGTCTTCAAATCCCCCAGTTACACCACGGTTAAGTAAGAGCCACATTGAGATACAAAAAAACTTGTCTTACAGAAGTTAGCCATGCACACCTCATGATGCCAACTACCTAAAACAAGTAGACTTTTAAGGATCATACGGAAATTTGCTGAAATGCGTGTAATTATTTTTAAATTTGAATTTCTATAGAGTTGTTGAGAAGATTTTAGCTGATGCTAGGTGAGAGACGAGGTGTTGAAGCTGAACTGCCTGGCACACTGGGGACAGAATGGGCGTGGAGCGCAGGCTCAGGGCTCCCTTTGGTCCTTTTGTTCCCTCCTGGCAGCTGCCACACACAGAAGACACAGCCGCTGAGTCCAGGATGTGGCCCTGCTGAACTCACTCAGGGAGGCTGAACACTCGACCCTTGAATTTGGGCTGCCACACATTTTTTTATTGTTGTTCAAGACAGAGTTTCTCTGTGTAGCCCTGGCTGTCCTGGAGCTTGCCCTGTAGACCAGGCTGGCCTTGAACTCAGAGACTCACCTGCTTCTGCCTCCTGAGTGATTAAAGGCGTGCGCCACCATTGCCTGGCACCACACAAAATTGAAACCAGGGCACTCCAGGGTTTGCTGCCCCACCCGTCCGCACCTGACAGTTTTCAGACATGCTTCGGTCCTGTCCTCTTCTATGCCGAGATGGAACTGGCACTGTGGCTTCTCTGTGTGAACGCATGGTCTGGAGTGTGTGGGAGCCATTGCTGGGGTTAAAGCTAGGCATAAGTCCCACAGCTCTCAGCGGCATGTGCCCCTGCCATTACAGTGACTTCTTGGCCTAAGCTGGCCTTGTGCTCAGTGTTCTCTGTGTCTGTGAAAACCTCAGGCCTCCCCTCATCTCAGTCCCAGCTGGGGAAGCTACTCCCTATGGGTCCCATGAAACAGTAGCTTTGCTTGGCCTATCCGAACTCCAGAAGTTTCCAAATGACAAGCTGTATGAGAGGTGCATTGCTGTAAAAACATGCAAATACCAAGACAGATAGGTGTGAGTTGGGGTGGACAGGTGAAGGGAAGCCATCCTGGAGAGGTCTCCATACAGAAGGCCTCTGTGCCAGGAAGGTGCAACTAAATGGCATCACGGTGGAGCCAGGCGGGCTAATACAGCCAGGACCCCACCCAACACAGCACCTGTGAGGGCCTGTGCATTTCTTGCACTTGACAGTTAAGGATTTGAACATAAGGCAACATTGCCTTTATCATATCCCGTAAAAATAGCAATTTGCTCCAGCCCTTGTAGCCCAGCGTTGAGGGTGGCACGTGCCTGATAACGGGAGGGTGACAGATCGGCCTGCACAGGGGCTTCGGCATCTTGCTGGGAAGCGTAATAAATTGTGCAGAGCCAAGCAGAGGACAGGGCCGGCGCGACTCCACCTCCAGTAGCCAAATAATTCAGCCCCGGCTCCGTAATTATGCTGTGTGAAAATATGGGATTAATTAGACGGCACGCACGCTGTAGTGTCATTAAAGGCTGCCCGTGCTCGGAGCGGCTGCTGGCTGCCGCCAACGTGAAAAGACAAAGTCCCCTGTTCACACCCCGGCTTATTATCTCACTTAAGGTCACCGAAGCAGCCTTCCCTGGGCGGGCTGTGTGCGTGGCCCTTTGTCATATTAATTTCATTATTTTTACCTGCTCTAACAAAGGCTATGCTGAAAAGGATGGCTTTAGTCAAAATCATCCGTCTGAGGCCCTGAAAGATGGGAGACAGGAGGCAGAACCCTTGCCCCAGGAGTGCCTGCAAGTTCAATCCAGATTTAACTCTTTAGATTCCTCTGGCACCGGATGCTACAGGATCCAGGCATGGACACACAGACTTCTCAGCAGGGACATGGAGCAGAGCCTGGGAGGAGGAATTAAGTGGGCATGCTGGGACAGAGACCCCTTCAGAACTGTGGTCACAGAGGACTTCAGAGTCACAGAGGTCAGAGGCTTGAGGTCTTGACCCCCACCAGGCTGTGAGGTACCCGACTCATAAGGCTTGGGGGCGCTGTCTGAGGAGAGAGAGAGAGGCTTTCGGGGCTCGGTGCTATGCTCCGACCTGAGCACCCTCCTGAAATGCAGCCATCAGCTGCGCAGTGGCAAAGACCCCTCTGCAGACAGAGCCACCAGCTGCACTTACTGTGTCCTTGCAGCACATGGCCAAGGATACCATGGCCTTCAAGGAGCCAGCACAGAATCTTCTGGAAAGACCCAAGGAGGAATGCTTCCAGCTGAGGCAGGATTTCCAAAACAAGGAGTCTACCGGATGACTGCTTAAATCTCACTCACGCATGCACGCTCAGGCATCCTCTCACATACGTACACTCGGACATTGTCACACACACATGTAGTACACTCAGGCATCCTCTCTCACACATGGATACTCAGTAAGTCCCTTGCTCTCATGTGCATAGATACTGTCTCATGCACACAGACACAAATACTCATACATGTGTAGATTCATAGACACATGGCCAATAGACACACCAAGCCACACATGTGCAAATGGGTTCACACATGTATGTAAGTTAACATGTGAGGTCTCACTTATCTTTGTACTCACATGTGCAGGTTTATGCATATGAATTCACACTCACCAGATGATGTGTACACATCTGCTTACACTTGTCCACACAAGTTCATATATGTAAATCCATACACTCACACACACACTTACACCTATGCATACGCCATGGCTTGGGGTTCAGGCTTTCTGGATGAGCTCCCCTCCATTTGGAGAGGCACACGTTTCTGAAAAGGGGCTGGAGAACTTGGAACAGACTGGGCTCAGAAGTGAGGACAGACTTTATGCTCAGCTTTGTTTTGTTGTTTTTTTTTCCCAGACTCAAGGTGAAATTAAAAGGGTTTTGTTTGTTTGTTATAAAAAGTTATTAAAATCAATCATCCTACTGAAATGAACCCAACCCAAAGACTCCAGGGCTGGCTCTTGTCGATGTTTTCATAGAGGACCGCACTGTCCCCTTTCCCCTTTCCACCAGGTCAGGCTGTGAGCACATGCCTCTCAGCTTTTAAAACACTGGATCCCGAGAGCCCAAGCGCCATCGTGAGCAGCTACATCCGTGAAAATGGACTGAGATGGGTGAAGGGGTAGACTATGAACGACCGAGGAGGGACCACAGAGAGAAGAAATTCAGCGATTAGAAAATAAAGTAATTTAAGCTGAATTACACTCGAAATGACCTTTGCAGTAGGTAATAGGCAATCTGAGGCAGGAAGAAGGAGCTGGAATTCAGCAGAATGAAGTCCGCCTTGTGGCTTGAAAAATGGGAAATTCAGGAGAGAGAAAGGGAGAGCGCGGGTGTCAGATGAAGGCTGATGGGGGAGAAGTCATTTATGGAAGGTTAGAGTCGTTAGCACAGGCAAAATGACTATAGGAAAGTTCTCAAAATTAAAGAGACTTTTTTTTAATCTGAAAAGAGACTTTGTAGAACATGCCAATAAAAAGGATGCCATTGTCTAAAGTAAACACACAGGCAGACATTGTGAACCAGGCTGGCAGAGCAGCCTCCAGGCCTCCAGGCCTCTTTCTGGCCATCACTGTTCTGGAAGGTTCTTTCCTCCTCACCTCATTTTAAAACAACAGCTGCGACTTTATCCTCCAGGACTTTCCTTTCTGGTCATCTCTGTTCACTAGAATTTGATTTCCTAACTGAGCTCATGAGTACTTTTCTAGAGAATATTTTTGTGGTCAGTTTAGAACAAACAAGACTAAGAAAACCTAACTTTGGATATAGGACACAAATATGTGAACTCATACCCACACACACACCCACATATATCCTCATATGTCCATTTGTTATACATGAGAATGCACACCAAGTTCGTTCTGTGGGACTCAGTGTCAGTGACCTCATCTATTTGTGGTAAACCATGTTCCATTACCACAATTCCGAAGCAAAATGACAAGACCCCCTCCTGTTTCTCTGGAGCTCTAATGAACAAAAGCTAGCCTGAAGTTTGGAGACCTGAATTTCCTACACTCTTGCAGGAGGACATGGTACCACTTGGCCATCCAGGAGGGTTCTCCCTTTTCGTTCAGGGTTTGGCTAGGTCCTTCGGCGTGAGGCGGATGTGGATGCTGCTCATTCACTCAGCTTGGGGTGCTCTGGGAAGTCAGGAGCCTGATCTCCAGTTGTTTTCTGTTGGCAGTAGAAGCACACAGAGCCAAGCATCAAGAAGTTATTTCCTGGGGAGGATCTTAAAGAACTTGGGAGAGGAGAAAGACTGGGATCAAAATATATCATATGAAAAGAAGGCCAATAAAAATTGGCATTAACCTTTCAAAAAGTTACTTCCTATCAGCGACAAAGGAGGGTGACACTTTATGTTGATGCTTATGAGGCTTCTCTGAAGGTGTAAGACCTAGAAGGATACTTTGCGTTGCTCTCCTAGAAACTTCCAGGACATAAATAGGAAGCTTGAGTAACCTGGAAGTGGAGGGTTCAGTGGACTTCATGTGTGTGAGCATGTGACAGCACCGCTAGATGGGTGACCTTGGAGGGGACAGTGGTTAACATATATGCTCAGATCCTTTAACATTCCCGCTGAAAGATGAGGCCAAATTTCACTGTTCCTTGACTGAACTTTTCAAGGCAATTCTAGTAAATAGAACAAGGCAGAAGCAATGGTACGGGATGCTGGAGGCTAGCTCCTAAATGGCACTGATGCTTCAGTTTCTCAGATCCCTTCCCCTGGGAAAAATGCCCCATGTTATGAGGTTGCCCAGCAGCCAAGAGCGGCCCCTCAGTGGAGCCGAGCATGTCTCATCCTGGGAGTGAATCCCCTGCCCTGTCAGGTCTTCAGATGGTAGTAGCCCCTGCTTACTCCTTGACCTTGAACTGGGTCCCCATGATTTAATTAAAATTCCATATACACATATTTACTGTTATATATGCCACCATATCTTGAGGAATTTATGGCCCGGTCACAGGTAATGAATGCAACTACGATGCAAAATGATCTCATCTTTTTTTTTTTAAAGATCATTCTGGATTGTAGGAAAGAAATCATAGAAACAAAGACACCATTGTCATGGTTTAGGGCAGAGTGTATTTGTGAATGGACTGAGTGCTGGTCATGGAAGTTTGGGAATGGGACTTTGTGGGACTTGAGACATGATTATGAAGGGGAAGGAAAAGTAGTTTGGGACACCTTGTCTGTAGACACTAAGAGAGAATGCTGTCATCAGCCGAGACAGGGAATCTACGGGGGAAAGAAGGGTGTAGGGATCAATGCTTCTGTTCCAGCATTCAGGGGCTGACGGTGATGATGACCATGACATTTATAGTGCTGATGATATTGGTGGTGACAGCAGGGATGATGGTGGTGATGGTGGCAGTGATCATGGTGATGACGATGATGATGGTGAAAGTGGTGATGAAAATGGTGAAGCTAATGGTCATCATGATGATGACGATGGTGGCAAAGCTGATAATAAAAATGGTGAAGGTGATGGCCATGATGATGGTGGTGGCAATGTCTCAAATTCTTTGAACACTTACTCTTGGTTGGGCATCCTTATGACTGCTTTCCTATATTAACTCATAACAGCATGAGAGTGAATGCATTAAAGACAGGTTAAGGGACACAGGCAGCAAATAAAGATCTGTTGGTGCTTGTGAGGGATTTCCGAGACAAAGATTATCCAAACAGAATCCCCCCCTGCAGAACATCTTTGACATCTGTTAACCTGCAAATTTCTGTGCTCATGAGTTTATCATCCCCCACACCCCCAACCTGCGGTGAGATCCAGAAATCTCTATTGTCAGATACTATCAAACATAGAATGCCTGAGACCAGTGGTTAAGGCAGTGATTTTCAAATGCAGGCTGGTTCATGTGTATGTTGACAAGGAGGCAGAATTCATTCCCCTTGCTCGGTTGGGTCAATAAAGTCAAAGGGGTTTGTGCATGGGGAGGTGTATCCATACCTGTTACAGAGTTTTCAGTCTCAAGGTTTCCTAGGTGCTCCCTTCTTCCTCCCTGATGTTTCCTTTACCTTCTGGTTGGAGCAGAGACCTGTACCCATCTGTCTACTGACGCCTCTTTATGCAGGCAATGGAGAGCCAGCGGGGAGATGGCGCCGGAATAGGTATGGTCCAATCCATGTTGGAAGGTGACTCTTGCAGTGGTCGGCCAGTGGGGAGGAGCAGGTGAGAGGCCGGGACCACAGGGTTGGTTCTGATGACTCAGGCCAGAGATGGTGACACTGTAGCCAGTCCCCTTTCCTCTGAACAGAAGCAGTGGGTGGGGCCTCAGGCAGGTGTGTAGAGGCTTCTCAAGGGCAAGGCCTGGTCCCACTCAGTGGCCACCATGAAGTTCCCATCCTCTCCTAATTCTTTACAGCACAGAGTCCGGCTGTTTGGGATGACAATCTAGCGGGCTGACTTTAATGGCGATCTGCTGTGTTACTGTGGGATGGCAATCGAGAGTTAATGCCTATAGTTGAAGTCTATATTTTGGGGGGTTGAAGAGGAAAGTTCTTTTCCTTCCAAGCTCAGAACCAGCTGAAAAAAGGTCAAGGATGTGCCTGTGTTACTGCTAAGAAGTAGATTGGTATGTCTGGCTTTAAACCCAAGGCTAATGACTCTATCAACTTACCTACCCCTCAAGTGTCCCCTTTCCTCACAGGCAGTGTCAGCTCTGGGGGACATCCAGGGGCACATTCGACTCAGCCAAGCAGACGACTGTTTGGGATAGAAGGGGCAAGAAAAGAAAGTAAACTTGAGTTCACTTGGCCTCTGCCACATCAACCCCAGCAGCTATCTTTATACATGAAGTTCAATGTAGTTCACCCTCATGTTGGGTGTTAACATGTTTCCCTTTTAGAATTAAGATCACATATTTAAGTCTTTCCATTGGACTGCTGCTGAGGAGGGCTGGGAGCAGGCTGCAGACCATCAGATACCCTGGTGGTGTCACATTCCCCATGGGGGAAGCAGCTAAACTTCAAAACAGAGGCCTGACATGAGCAAGTTGGCCAGTAGCTACTGTAGGGAAGTCTGACATGCTTCACCCAAAGTTAATTCACCATCGGCACTGGTGCTCTTTGGGTGAAAAAGATCACAATTGCCCAGACTAAAACAGCAGCATCAAAGGCACCAGTGTCTGGGAAACCAAGGCACCAGCGTTCAGGAAACCAAGGCACCAGCGTTCAGGAAACCAAGGCACCAGCGTCCAGGAAACCCGCTAAGGCTGAACACTTGTCAGGCAGAGCTGCCCGTCTGCTCAGGGAGCGCAGCTACCGCCCTCCTGTGGTGGGGAGACTCTGTGTGCTCCTGGAAACAACCTGTTCCTTGGCTGCACCTGAGACATGCTTTCATTCTTCTCTTTCTAGACCCTCAAAGTGAGTCATGCAAATAGATTCAAGATGGCAGAGTATGTCAGTAAAGCCATCTGATGCAAAGAGCTGGTAACTTCTGAGTGTTCCTGACTATTTAAATCTCTCGCAAAACTTATTTTAGTATGCAATAGTATGAAACTTTGTCTTTTGCTCAGATAACTAAACATGGCCAAGATGATTATTACATAGCTAATTGGTAGGAATTACCATCAGTTCGCTTGAAGTTACAGACTCAATTACTTTTCAAGAGTGAAATTGTGTGTGTGTGTGTGTGTGTGTGTGTGTGTGTGTGAATGCCTGCACACATTTTCAGGAAGTCTATCAGAAACCAGTGAAATGATTTGCTTTCAGTCCACGGGCTGTGGACTGAAACATCTCTTTGTTTGGACATCTCACCGTGGCCAGTGATTTGGCAATTTCCTGATGCTATCAGGCTTGGAAGCAGAGGGGAAGAGGAGCCTGGCTCAGAGCCAGCCGGTCAGCCAAGCATGGTGAGGCACATGGGCGTCAGTCCAGTTGGAACCTGTCACCCGTGTTTACAACAGAGGACTATTTACTTCCTACTACATTAGTACATTTATGTTTTTCTAATGATCAGAAGGCCAGCACTATTCAAACACCAGGGTGAAGCAGGCCTTAGCGGAGAGGGCAGAACCAGTCTTCCTCTTACTGACCCCTTCTCCAGGGAGCTTTTTGTCCTGCTCTACCTGCAGGGTCTCTGGGATTGGCTCAACTGCTGTTCTGTTCCTCCAACCAGTGGCAGCTGCTCCACCTACTTCCCACGCCCTCCAACCCCCCCCTCCGATACCCACCCCCAAGCAGTCTTCCAAGGGGTTGCTGCTGCTTCCTTTGTCTCCACCTGTGGCTAGCCTGGGTAGGGAATGACTAGGCAGACATTTTCTCATCTGGGTAGGAATTGGTAATGGCTATTTGCTGACACTAAAGCTGGTATGACACTGTCTGTTCACTTCCCGAAATGAAGGAGTCTGTATTGTTAACACCATTTTCTTTCCTACCCCCACTTCTTAATTATGGGATGGTCTGTATTAAATTCTTGTTAATAGTATGAATGTCATGACTGTAAATATTATTCATGGATAAACCAGGTATCATATGATACTAACACTTGGTATTTTTATATGCACCACACCTTCATAGCCTATTTTCTATACATGCCAATATTTTATTTCTTTTCTTGTATATGGGTGTTTTGCCTACACATATGTCTGTATAACAAGTGCAAACCTGGTCACCACAGAAGCCAAATGAGAGCGTTGGGTCCTCTGTACTGGGATTACAGATGGTGGGGCAGTCATGTGGGTGATGATGGTTGTGGACAGTCATGTGGGTGACAATGGTTGTGGACAGTCATGTGGGTGATGATGGTTGTGGACAGTCATGTGGGTGATG
>LOJH01004689.1:6660-20705 GCA_001685095.1 Ellobius talpinus | reverse complement strand
TGATGGTTGTGGACAGTCATGTGGGTGATGATGGTTGTGGACAGTCATGTGGGTGATGATGGTTGTGGACAGTCACGTGGGTGATGGTTGTGGACAGTCATGTGGGTGATGGTTGTGGACAGTCATGTGGGTGATGGTGGTTGTGGACAGTCATGTGGGTGATGGTAGTTGAACCCTGTCCTATGGAAAAGAAGCCAGTGCTGGTTGGTACCTGCGGAGCTGTCTCTTCAGGCGCTCATTTCACTGCAGCATTGGAGCCATGCACAACCTGCATCATGTGTATGGTAATCATGCCTGTGAACAATTCAGGAATAGCTTCCTGGACAGAGAATTTGTCTATTCCTAAACCCCATTCTCAAAGACTGACTGAATGCTGGGACACAGTATGGCTCATGGAATCTCACTCACGCCTTCACCTGATGTGATCTAGCAGCTCCAAGGATCACACTGAGGTTTGGTCCTCAACTCAGGATCACACCTGCGCATCTGCCGTCTAGGTCTGCAAAAGTCTTCTGGAAGAGTTTCAGACCCATGTTCAGCAGGCATTATCCTCTTCCAAGCCCTAACAGCTGAGTAGGTCACCAGGCAGGTAAACATCTTCCAGACCCGGAGATAGATGGCGCTTTCTCTCCAAACTCAAGCTGTCATTCAGCACAGTCCTGTGGGGCCACTTGGGTCCCTTACAGTTAGAAGCCTCTCATTCTGCCCCTCTGGGTGTGCTGTACAGTATGGCCATGAGCTCCACAGGCTTCCTGCTTGCTTTTAAGAAGGGACTGGAGACTGCCCAGGGCGCAGCCTCCCTGGCTTCTGAGAAAGAGAGTTTGTGGTAGATTTAATTTTGGGGCATGCCCCTCTGCTCTGCCTCCCAAGAATTGTTCCAAGACTGCATGGCTCCAGACACTATTCATGGGCCCAGTTTTCAAGTATACTGGGATGTGGAAGGTGTACAGTTCGTTGCCAGGGTGCTCCTCCCTCCCCTTGGAGCTCTTCCCTAGTCTAGCTTTCTCCTGGGACAGTACTGTTTTCAAAGCAGGGTTTGTAGTCCAGGGCCACCCTAGCATGTCCTTGTTTGCTTGCTTTGTCTCCTGACTTCTTGCCAAGTGTCAAAGATCTTTCTCCAGAAGAGAAAATGTCACAATCACTCCCGATGACCTCAAACACTGTTTCTTTTCATAACATGTCAAGAATGAATAGTGAGTGGAATAAATAGCACTGGCCCAACACCTTCGGGTAGAAAAAAAAAACCCGGGACATAAGCAAGTAAATTTTTTAACAAGAACAGCCTGGTACCGTGGAAATAAACTTGAATGCTTTAAGATTCTGATGATTATGAATGAAGGTTGCACCTATAAAAAACCAGAAAAGTCACCTGACTATATGTAACCTGATGTGACCTTTGTCATGAGGTTTAAGCTCAGGGCTCTTCATCAAGAACTGGTCTGGAATATGAAGAGAAAGTGATCAAACAGGTTTGACCAAGACTGCAGGATCAGGATGCATTTCATTGACTGTGTTGAGGAAACTGAGACTGCAGAGACAGAAAAGGAAGGACAGCGACTAACAAGATTGAACCAAGGGCAAACAGAGACTTCCCATCCTGCCTCCTTTACTCTCTCTAGCTGGTTGAGAAAATCCAGCGTTCACTCCTGTGAGGCACCAAGGACGACACAAGGGCACGAGTGTAGAGGCTCTGACTTAGATGCTGCCCTTGGAAACAGTTTGCCAAGAGCACTTTGGGCCCTGCGAAGTACAGGGAGGGAGGGGACAGGGTCCAGCAGGACCTTACATTTGAGATAGGAAGGCCAGTCCCTGCAGGAGCAACCCTGGGGAGGGTACTACTTGATGACTACGCTGTTATGTGGGTAGATCCCATGGCTGAGAAACTATAGTTTATGAACTGTGAATCCTCTACTCTCACTAGGAATCAGCTCCTAGCTGTGGGTTTGGAAAACCATGTTCCAATGGGTCGTATGTGCAACTGACATCAAGATACCTCCCGTCTTCATAAGCTACATGGAAGAAGTCAGCCACTGGCTAGACATGTGCCACCCAGAGAAGCTTTCTAACATGTCCTTCACTAACCTGGAATCCAGTCTGGAAATGAAAAGTAAATGCTTTCCTTTGTGTTGGTTTTAATTCTTCCTTAGCAGGTTATTTGGAGTAATGCGAGAAGAAGAAAACTGAGGATGTGGTTCTGACCCCAGGAGGGCCAGGATGCTCATGTTTGTCCTGGTGGTACCTCGTCTTTTCATGATGGTGAAAGTCATGTTGAAGTTAGGTCATTTAAGAAAGAATTTATTAAAAGCTATTGCAAATGCAGGCCACAGAGGAAGAAATGGTTCTTTGCTGCGACATGGAGGATTGGCTTATTTAACTCTGGGAATGGTCTTTGTGGGAACATTCCAGTGCTTCAGACTCTGGTCCTCCTTAGCCAGCCCTGGGTAAGTTTCTCATCTCGCACAGCTTGGTCCCAAATGCAGGAAGAGCAACCAGAAACCTGACCTTGGCAAGGGATTGCTCTGGAAAGAAGCAGGCCACTGCTTCAAGCTCCCTTCTCAGGTAGGAGAACTCTAGGACCTCCTACTTCATTGATTTTACAATCCAAGAATCCAGGAGAAACAGGAGATTCCTAGCCTATCCCTGAGGATTACAGTGGTGCCCTGTGTTCTCCAGTTGGTGAACAACAGGCACTCATCCTGACCCCTAAATTCCATGTGCTAATCTTTCACCAACTATCCTCTCCCAGGGAAGCCCAGAAGCCAAGCTTGGTAACAGAGGCAGAGCTTATTATACACTTCTTTAATTCGCACTTAAAAGACATTAAGACAAAGCCTGCTCCTTCCTGTTGGGCTGGAAGTGGCCTATCCTCAACACAAGTCTGGCGGACAGAGTTGATGGCCACTACCTCACCTATTCCTGGAGTTTCCACAGCCAGTAGGGGCTTGGCCTCCCCATCAGAGGTGTGGCCAACGAAGTGGGCAGTGTGGCCTTGGCTGGAGCCCCAGCACAGACACAGACTCCCCGGGAGATTGACAGGCCTACCCGGGCAGCTCCTCTGTCCTTTATCTCCAGCTACAAAAGCAGTGCCAGGTTTTCTCATCAGCCACAGCCATGTCTCCAAATGGCTCTTCAGTGTCAGGCCCATCAGGAAATTAACTCATCAAGCTGTGGCAGCTGCTAATTTTTCCCCTTCCACGTCAGATGGATCGCCCGCTGCAGCTAATCATGAATCACCCATCCCTGATTAGAAGGTGCTTCCGAAACATATAACTGCCACCCCGGCTAACTTCTTCTCCGTGTAAAATGATATCACCCTGGAGGAGGAGAAAACGGATTGTGTTCTTCAAGGTGATGGCACAGGAGCAGGCTGCTCAGGTTAGCTTGTGCCCTCTTACGTTAATGGGCTAATATACAGTCAGGGGAGTGATGGGCACTGTTCTCTGGTGCTAACCCAATGGCCTTTCCTCTTCCTAGGACCCACCCGGGGCTAAGAGTCTAGGTTGACTCCTCAATCCTCTGCTTAAGCCTGCCCGCCTGCCCTCCTGCCCGCCTGCCCTCCCTCCCTCCCCTCCAGGAAACACGTGTAACACAGCTGGGACAGAGATGTTTGTGTGGTGGGAATCCCCTAGTAGGAAGAGGGGTCAGGCTCCTCCTAGAGGAGTGCTGGGCGGGGCTACCAGGCCTGGAGTCTTGGCTGTGCTCTAGGTGGAGAACCCTAACATGGACTAAGGTCTCATCCTCCATCTTCTAGGACTTTGACAGTTTCTTTGCTTGGGGAAACCTTGTCTTATGTACCTATGGTCATTTGAAGGCCACGTTTTAAAAATACCCCTCAGTGAGAAGCTGTTAACTGGATCAGGATCCCCACTAAGGGTATCTGCTAAAGTGGTGTGGCCAGGCTCCCCACAAATAGTATCTGGTGGATCTGGGAATCCAGCTGGGCTCTTCATCCTCCACCCACCTAAGGCCCCAAGCGTTAACACTGTTTGGTCAGCTTAGCCTGAGTCCCCATGTTAGATCTTTCTTTTTAGAAATGTTTCTCCCGCATGACCAAGCCAGCTCTCGCTAAGCTCCAGAACTGAGCTCAGTTCGATCCTGAGATCCCTTTTCTCTTACTGGAAGTATCTGGGGCCATCTGTGACTGCCGTCCGGTTCTGGCTTTCACAAACTTTCAGCTGGGGGGTGACAGGGATTCCCAAAGCTATTGGGCCCAGTCTTTTGCGCATGTACTTGTCCCTCACAGGAAACCAATACACGAAAGCCTCACTCTCTGCAGCAAGCTGTCTGGTTTACTTTGTTGCAAGGATGTATAGCAGTGGCCACTGCTGCCTCTCTCAGGGAGGGCTGCGGCTCTCTGAGATGACAGTGTGGGTCAAGTGACACCATCACACTAAATGACCTTGGATGACAGGAAGTAAGTAGTATGTCTAGAAATGGCCACCTTACTTTGTGACCCTCTAAACTACCAACATTAAACAACTCTCAGCATGGAAGTTGAAGTCTAAACCGTATCTATAGTCTGACTTGGAAATCAGTCTTTCTTGCAGAGATCCTGGAGGCTGGATCACTCAATTGGCAGTAGCTTAATATAAACACAGTCTTCAGGGGTTACAATCTCTACATAAAAATGTCACTAGCTAGGCTTTTTCTTCTTTAAAATGGTCACATTTTCCTTGACTAAACCTTAAGGAAAGCTGTGAGCTCACTGCGTTGTCGTTACAGACAATCCATGCTGCCAGAAGTGTCCTCTGCTCACAGAGCTTGCCATGCCTCATTATTCAGAGGCGCACATTTGTGTGTGTGCTCCTGCAACTCCCTTACATTCCAATAGTTGTGTAATGAGAGAGAAAAGAGAGGTAACATTAACCTGTTTCTATAGGTAATTACAGGATACACTAGCTTGGAGAAGCCTTTGCAATCCTTCTCAGCCGCAGAACACCTTCTGTACATTTTTTTTTATGCAAAGACCTGCTCTTTTCATCGCGCATACAACGTGATTGCTGGTTTGACACTGCAGGCTACACTGGTTTTATGAAGGATTAAATGCCACCTGAGACATATTTATCCTAAATAAATCACACACGGTAAACTACAGCATGTCAGTGTCAACGCCCTGGACGGCAGCAGAAAGGTTAGCCATAGAGGGCTCAGCAAAGGCAGGAATTAGCATTGAGCCTCAGGACTGCAGGGCCGCATGCCAACGGGGGAGGCGATCAAGAAGAAAGATCTCCACTGGAAAACACCCACCCCCTTTTGTAACATGTATGAGGAGCCTGGAGAGGGCCATCACTTTGTAAAGGTCACCTCTATCCTGCTAACAAACAGGAGTTGATCCTGTCACTGTTTGGCAAAGACATTGTTTAAGAGGAGTTGAGGAGCCCTGCCATTTTTAGGAAGCAGGAGTAGTCACACTTAGCTAATTATGAGCCAGTGTCAAAGCTTAAGTTTTACCTTTCCTTATTACTTTGCCTGGAGGGTGGCTGCGTGTGGGCAGCTGGCTCGGGAATGGACACAACTCAAGGCAAAGAAACCAGGAGGCAGGAGGCCAGGCCCTGGGGGTACGCTCTCTTGTGGCCTTAGGAGGGATTTAAATGGCTCTTGTACTGACAGAGAGCCTGGCTTCCTGTCCCTGACCCTGGTAGACTGTATCATGGCACTGGGCTGCAGGAGTAGTCTGCTATATAGGAAACGCTTACACTAGAGATGAAGGAATCGCCCTGGCAGGCTGGCCAGCATGGCCACTGCGGGTGTGGCCTTGACTTAGATAGAGTGCATCATCACCTTTAGTTCAATGCTATAATTTTATTTCAAAGAAAACAACAAAAACAATTTTGCCTCTGAGGAAAGGGGTTATTTTACAATTTTGAAAAAAAAAAAGCACTGGAATTAAGAAATTAGCGGAACACAACCCTGCATCCCGCACTTGCAGTGAATCTACCATGGAGCAGGCAGGGTGGGGGGCAAAGGGTGGGCGTCGACCGCAATGTTTGCCATTGGCCTTCCCACTCTCAGAAAGTCACAAATAAATCCTGGAAATAAGGTACTGATACAAACAAATATTTGTTATAAAAAGCAATGAGCAACATTTTCTACAGTAGACATTTCATGTACAAACGTTATGATATGGAATTCAGGATGAGAATCATCTTAACCAAGGTGGATTTTAACTCAATAAAAATTTCAAGACTTTTTTCAAACCACAAACGAAAGATTTCTCTTGTGCAGAATGGCCACGGCAAAGGAAACACCTAACATGTTTGCAGGGAGGAAATTTATACAGAAAATGAACTAACAGGCTTCCTTTGGTCTGGGAACACCAGTATCTTAAACTTAATAACAATAAAAGAACAATGTGTTCACTGCTTCAAGATGCAGTCTTTGTAGCTCCGATTTTTAACCGGAGGTGGAGGGAGATGACAGAGCTGCATGGGCAGCGGCAGTCGGTGCGGATGGTCTGAGGCAAGAGACATTTCTTGTTCCCATCAGCGGACACCATCTTCTGTCTTCGGATGACTTAACAGGGAATGAGTATGGAAGGAAAACCAGGGGAAACTGCTTCTCACCACAGCGGTGCTGGAGGGGCAGGGCCATGAGCAGAGGGCCTAGGACCAGCTCTATGGCACAGGGTTCACCCTGCCTACCTACTCTTCTTCGGATGCTGGGCAACCTAGGTTTAGGCGTGCCTCTGTGCTCCCCCTGCCTGAAGGGCCTGCTCAGCACACCTTGTAAGCATTACAAGCAAAGCTCGGTGGCCTCTGCGCTGGCCTGAGCAGGTCTTTGCACACTGCCCTGTGCCTAGCATGGAGGCCTGCCTCATGCTTCTTGGAGCTCACTGTTTTCTCTTTGGCTCTGGATCACTGTGGCTGCTGGGGAGCCGTCCTGGGTATAGATGACCATGCTGGTCAACTGTTCCGTGCTGCTTGCGCCCACAGCCTCAGCACTGAGGGCAGCCCCTGCCTGCAGGATCTCTGGAGAGCTGGCTGTTTCTATCACAGTGTGGGAGTAAACCCCTGTGTCCTCCTGCACACCTGGGGGCAACTCTGTTACAATGTAGTGGGTGGCTCCTTCAGGGAAGCTGCTGCTGGATTCACCGACCATGGCTTGGACCAGCTCTTCCGTCACAATGATCTGTGAGATCTCCCCTCCTGACTCTACCAGGTCCACGTGCTCAGCTGGCACCCGTAAGCCATGGGTCTCAGCCTCCTGCATGATGAACTGGGAGCCTTCTGCAGCCACCATGTGGACAGCGCCCTCCTCGTTCACGATGACCTGGGTCACGCCGTCCTTCATCAGCTGGCTGGCGGCACCTGTGTCACACACAGCAAACTGGAGGACTCCCTGAACCATTTTCTTGAAGGCCACCTGGGCTCGTTCCTGAGACGTGATGATGGCTGAGGGCCGGACAACCTGCGTCAGTACTTCCATGGCTGCCGGGCTCTCTTGACCATCCTGGAACAGCGGAGTCTCTGCAGCCTCTGTGTCGACATGAGCATGGGCCGGCTCCTGGCCAGGCAGCTGGATCAGCACATCCTTGTGGCTGGGCCTGCCTTTCTCCTCATGCCCTGCTCTGTGCTCCACCTCTCCCAACTCAGTGACAGCACACAGCAGTGCATCTAAGGCTGAGGAGGTGTCCGATGGAGGGACCACAGCCTCAGAAACACTCAGCATCTCCTGCTTGGTGACCTGCTGTATCACAGCTCCACCTGGACTGAGGTCCTCATCCACACTGGGACTCTCCACGGAGCCCCCCATGACAACCACCTGGGTGGCTCCATCAGCCAGCTGCTCCGGGAGGATGGGCCCAGGTACCACACTGCCCACATGAGACCCATTCTGACTCGTGGCAATGACCTGCCCGTGTTCTGTGATGTGGACCACCCTGGCCACCTGGCCCGCCATGGCCAGGGTCTGCAGTGTGGCCGCAGCAGTCTCCTCCACAGAGGCATCCAGGGCAAACTCCCCATCATAGCCCTGGATGATGATGACCTGCTGGACCTGCTCTGGTGGTGACACCTGCCTCTTGCTGCTTCTCAGGGACTTCTCCTTGACAGGGGATTCCTCGGCCAGGGTGGTAGCAGTGAAGGGGCTGTCCGTCTCCACAAAGGTGGCTCCTTGTCCTTTCAGGCGGCACTCGTAGGACTTGGACACGATGCCTGCAGGAGACAGAGAGCAGTTAGAATGTGGAAAGAGGACTTCAGGATTCCAGTTAGACAGCTCTTCTGCAGCTGCCCTGAAGCCTCAGCAAAGCGTGTGTGGCCCTCCTTGCAGAGGCCAAGGGCTCCCCACTAGAAGCAGCAGGCGGCTGCTCATCATGGGCCCCTGTAAGGGTGTTGTGAGACACACTCGTTCCATACTCATGTGACATGTGTGCAAACCCCAATTCTCTGCAGCAGTGTGCAGGGTCCTGGGCGGAATGCAGAAAGCCCCTTCAGAATGGTGGTTAATACTCTCAACCCGACAGCGTCTGGAATTAGCTAGACCCGGACCTCTAGACACGCCTCTGAGTATGTCTGCGAGGGATTATTAGCTGAGGTGGAAGACCCAGCTTAGCGGTCGAGGGTGCCATCCACGGGCTGGAGGCCTGGGCTGAATGAAGAGGAGAAAGGGAACTGAGCACTGCATACACTGCTTGGCTTCTAACTGCGGTTGTGGTGCCCGGGGGCTGCAAACCCTGCCATGATGGACTGCATCTCTTTTCAGTGGCTTCAGACACTGTCACAGCAGTGAGAAAATTGCTACATATGCTTCCCACCTCCAACAGCAAAGACAATGCGAGGAGCCAGCCGGGAACCAGCAGTAGGATCTTTTAATCCAAAGGAAAACCTGTTCTTAACGTCAAACTATCAAGTACTTGTTACTATCAAGTATTTGTTTAATTGATAAGGATAATAAAAGTTTTACACTTTAAATTTTAAAAATGTCACTAATAAATGCACCTGTGAGAGTTCACAGCAACAAATATTTACTAAAGAAAAGTTAGAGGCAGCTCAGTGTGGCTCTACGGAGCAGTATAGGCTGGCAGTGTGTCAGTCCATGGCACAGAAATACAAACAAAAGGCCTGGGCACTTGGATCTGGAAGATCTCTGCGAGTAGGCCTGAAGGGCAGGCTCTGGGACCCAGGGAACAGCCCGTTCCAGCCATAGAGTTCAGGCGCTTCATGTGGAAAAGGAGACACACAGCCATCAAAGCTGTGCCTGCTGACACCCACGGTGCCTTAGACACTGTGGAAGAGGGACAAGCAAAGCTGAAGAGATGCAGAAACCACACACTCAGGCTGCAGGACGGTACTGAGGGGAAGGGGCTGCTAAAGAGCCATGACCTGGCCCACAGAGGACGGCGAGGACAGAGTGGTCCAGGGGGATGAGAGCAGAGGCTGTGGCATCCTCACACACCCCACCTAGGGCACCTGTGCAGAGAAAGCTGCTGACTTCTTTTAAACACAGAGACGAACTGTGACACAGGGACAATAGTTGGCTTTCCCGTGCCAACCCCAAATTCCTTTCAGTGAGAGCACCGTGACTGCAAAGACAGGCAGACCCTTGAGAGGGCTGCTCTGCTTTGGGGATGAGGACAGGACAGGACAGGAAGGAAGCATGGGGAGAGGCTCGAGGGGGAAGCCTGGCATTCACCTGACCTGGGGCTATTAGCAGGCAGACAGGAGGGGCCGATTCTGCCCTACCACGCACCCAGCCATTCTGTTTTCAGCCCAGCCACAAGCCCATGGGTGAGCTGCTTGCCCAGGAAGTTGAGGTATATGAGCCCTGACAGGACTGGCCTGTCTTAGGAGAGAAACCTTTGAGCACAGATGGGAGGAAAAAGAGGCCAGAGAGAGTAGGTGGCTTTGGGGGCCTGCAGCCAGGATGGATGTGGGGTGCCCATTTCATAACATCATTGAGGAGTCTGTAATTCAACAGGGTGAGAAAGGATGGAAACTGTATGCCTCATTTTCATCAAGTAGAGAATGATTCTAATTAGAGTTCTTGCTTTCTTCAGATCCTCGCTTTTCTATCAATTTAAAAGTTTATTGTCACCACCTCTGCTCACATCTGTGTTCAACAGTATCTGCATTTCAAACACATCTTACACTCTCATTGACATATTCTGTTTTTTTTAAACTATGTGTTATATCCTTACCAAGGGGGTGGGTGTACTAAGACTTATATTTCACTATTTATTGCTGGCATCCCATAAAGACAGCAGTTTTGCTAACCGCCTTGGTCTGGGCGCAGGTTCCAGACAGGGCCTTTGGGTTCTGACTCCTAAGAGGACACACCAGGCTGATTCTCAGACTACAGGACAGTTGTCCTGGAATTATTCGCTGGTTCCTAATACTATTTTTGTCTTTGTTAGGAAACTCTCTATGCTGTGGACCTAAGAAGGGCTATGAAGTCACAAAATCTTAGCTCAGGAAAAGACAAGCACCAACCTGACCAGCTCCACTCCCAGGAGCTCCTTCTTCATGCTCACTGGTGACTACGGGATGCATGCTAGGGATGCTGTTGAGCCTGGTGCAGTAGGGAATGCCAGGAGATGGACCTCGGTATCCCCCTTGGTTCTCGATGCCCATGAGCCTTGTCAAAAGACAGCGCACCTGCAGTGTACCTACCCTTCCTTCTCTCACTCACTGCCCTGTGGGGAACGGAGCACCTGCTGGACCACTAGGCCGGGCTGTGTCCTGACCTGCCCCACTGGCACACATTTTGGAGAGGAGCTGCAGGCCCGCAGGCCCAGGTGGTGCCCTGGGTTTTCACCTGGGGATCTGGACTACCTCCTACAGGACCCTGAAGGGCGCTGCTCAGCAACCTGCTTGTGGCTGTGAGCTCCTGTTGCCACCTCGTCTTCTTACTTTTCAGAAAAGCAAAGCTCTCATATGCCGGGACCCAGAATCCGGACAATAAGTGTGAGGGTGGCAAAGCCTAAGGAGCCTAAGAGAACCTGCCCAATCAGGCCTGCACGGCTCCACCTGCCCTCGGTTTTCTTCTCTGAAACGTCAGACTGAGGAGTGCCACGCATCTAGGCCTGGGTCTGGGTTGGCCTGGCTCCTGATCAGTCTGTCTGCCATCCACTGAGTCATCTCGTCCTCATCTGGGTCTGTCAGGTTCTCCTTTGGTATGCATGCAATTTCCTAACTGAGCTCTAACTTTTCGGCTCAGGATGTGGTATTCTGCTTGCCTTCCTAAATTGTGATTTTGATTTGTTTTTTTGCTTATTTTAATTTCAAGGTCACACACAGTGTAATTCAGAGGGAAAACAGGGAGTGACATAAAGAGAATGTTGCACTCAACTTGCCCTGCCCCAGTGATTACCAAAGAGGGAATACTGCCCTTACAGAGACAACCAGGAGAAACCAAGCAGGGGGAAATAAGCAACACACTGTTCTCAGGAGGTGAGCAAGGTCATGTTTGCGCCTCAGCAAAGCCACTCCTCACTGGCAACTGAAGGGAAATGTCTTGGGTGCAGAGCAATCCTCTAGATCTCTCGCAGCACTGATAATCACCAATTCTGAACTACTTGCTCAGCTTATTTGAATCCAGAAACGGGTTAAGCTCCTTCCAGACCATTAAAGTAAACTGCGTGGGTAAATACTGCTGTCAGTTGGGTCTGTGATGAAGCTTAATGCCACCAACATCCTAACCTCCGGCAGCACGGCCCTGGCTAGTCCATCATAGTTCATAAATGTGAGTGCAGGTCTGTCTTTTGATTCAGCAATTTAATAACTTCGAGTGCTGTCAGTACTGCTTTGAAAAATAGCACCTATAAAATGTAACAGCCTCAATCAGATTGAAAAAGATTCAACCATTGAAGATTCTTCCATTTCAACCATAATGAATTAATGTGGAGCGATGTAGAAGTTCAAGTGTCATTTAAACGAATGTGAATCTCTACCGTAACTTCAGATTCCAACTGGGTTATGATCAAGAATGTACTGGGCACACACGCTCTTTCTAGTGAATATGGACGGTGAAAATTGCCAGTGCGATGGCCTCAGGAGCGGCCCTGGTGGACAGGGCCCTGTTCAGGCTTTATCCTCGATGGCGTAGTTACTGCTGGAGCTCCAGCAAGATCGAAGATCTGTAACAGCCGGGGCATGGCCAGCCAGCATGGGTTTTAAAAGACACTGCTGACTTTCAGAGGGACGACAGTATCAGAGCGCCTACACTTAGTCCTCGGACCTGTTCTCAATAGGGAGACACAGTCGTGCAGAGGTTGGGAATGGAGCTAAAAGGCGGCCCTGTTCATGGTTATGAGGCCGCTTTATTGCTTATTTGCTTCCATGAGTAGAGATACCGCCCATGTCTAAATGTGTGGAAGAATTACCAGCCGAGCTGGTAATAAAGATTAGGGTTTTTTTTTTTTGGCTTAGAACCTGTTTTCCAGGAAGTGGTTTTGGGCTAAGCCTTGTTTTCCTAGAGCAGAGCAACGAAACGGTGTGCCCTCTGGAAGACAAGGCTCCAGAGATGCAGACAATGCAAGGTGGAAGGTGGTGCCTCCCCTGACCATGCTGGGGCTGCCCCCTCCGGCCGCTCTGGGCAGCTGGGGAGCTGCTGTGCACCTGACCCTTCCTTTGTGTGTGATATTCTACGCTTACTGTCATCATTTCCCCCACAGAATAAATACCTTATGCTTTTGTTAAGCTTACATTTAATTAAAATGTACAGAATTTGTGCAGTAAACTCAAATGAAACAAATAAAACAAGGGCCCCCTCTCTTGAAGGCATACGTTGTGAATGAAAAATGTCATTACAGACTAAAAAATTTTGCAGTAAACAGGGCCTACAGAGAGAAGTTTCCCCTGTAATGACATCCATAAAATACACAAATGGCACTTTTAGTACCATCCTGAATATGGCATTTTCTGTGCTCTACACACAATCTAAATGGTTTGATCATAGAGCATAATACTCCATTGGGTTTATAGAACAATCAATGTTCCATAAAATGATGTATTTATCCAATAGTAGGCTCAGCAGTTACTGGTCTATGACATTGTAGGACACAGGCTTGGGCTCCTCTCAGCACACATGCTGGCTGTAAAACTTATCTAACACCACTTCAACAACTTCAGCTCATCTGTGGCAAGTAATTTGTGGAAGCCTCAGCTTGGCTTAAAAAAAACTTGTAATAAAAATTCATAGAATTTTCAGGAGAATGAAGGCTGATGACAATAGAAAGGTCACATTGTGTCTGCACTAAAGGGGTCAAAGGTTGTTGGCGGTTCTAAAACTGAAAGTAGATTTCATGCATCGTGTAGCAGATAAAGATGGCATTAAAAAGACATGTCGTGGGGCGAGATTCCTAGCGCCTGCAAGAGTGGTGTTAATATCCTATGTAAACCGCTCTCCAGCTACGAGCCAGCGTTTACTTCACACATGGCGCCTTCCTGAACAGCACTAAGCATTTATGTGCTGTTGGGGTATACTGCGGCCTCTGTGGCGTGGAGTCTGTGTTTTGGTTAAGTCACTAAACCCTGAAAATGCCGGGCTGCTCCAGTGTCATAATTAAAGTGCCTTTGATATAAAGTGATCCAAAAAATAATACTTTCCATATAAAAATTTGGGGCACACATGACACTGTGATTCTTAAGCCATGTATAATTTTTCCTGACTTCCATTTTAAGATGTAATTTTAAAAGGAATGTTAAAAAATCATACTTAATGTCTATTAAAATGAAACAATATTAACAGATTATGCTAATAAATTAGAGCCATATTTTAATGTCACAAAAGCTTATAAGTTTCCTCAAGTGAAAGCAGGAGAAATGACAAATTAAAATTCAGTGAAATATAACCTTTTAGAAGTTTAGAGCAGGGAATACATTATTCTCACAATAGCAGTCAGCAATAGTTTAGCCAGTCAATGTCGATAATTGCTCCGTAATTTATTCATCTTAAAGACAGCAACAATCCCAGGCATCGTGCAGGGTGCCCGCTTCCAACCTGCTTTAAATAGTAAGAGCTTTCCAAGCAACATGGTCCAGTCCACACGGGGAGGGGCTTCACACACACACACACACACACACACACACACACACACACACACACAC
>LOJH01004688.1:11159-35763 GCA_001685095.1 Ellobius talpinus | reverse complement strand
CTTTATTAACCAATGAAAGTAACACATAGACAGATAACCCTCCTACACCAGACAAGGCCTTCTGGCCCACTTCCATGTCAATAAATACCCTAGTGCAGTAATTATGTTGAGAGGAAATGTAACTATCTAGTCCAAACCTGTACAAAAGAGGAGAGTGTGGCCTAAATAATTCGAGATAATTTGTTCATGATCTCAGAGTTAATCAGTGGCTTATTCAGGTCTGAAATTAGATGTTTTCATTTTCTCTTGCTTTCCTTCCAAAGCACATTTTTCTGTTTTCACAATAAAGGTGAAAGTGAAGGACATTAAATCATTGTTATTAATGCTAAAATATTGAACACAACCTGAGTTGTAGAAGAAAATCACACACATACACACACAAATACACCTAGACCATAGAAATTCACTGTTAATCTCCCTATTCAAAAGTTATTAACCTGCTTAGAATGGCTATTAGGCAATTAATTCTTTCAGGTATAAATTATAGGGTGGGTATAATTACCAAGTCTAATTCTTCATTTCACTAATCTTATCACACAAGCTCGGCTTGTGATGTGTTTTCCCTGAATTTTTACTTTGGGATCTGACTTGGGACTCCTAAGAATTTTCCTGAAAATTGAAGAGTTAGCAGACATCTTGACAGAGGTATGAGAACCACCTCTGTCTGTGTTCTTGCCATAGGGACATGGTTGCAGCAATCACTGGCTCATCTCATAACCAGTTAAGTGAGCCACGGGGAACCTACAGTAGTTGAATGCAGCAGACCACAAGAGTGTGAGTGAGAAATCACTGCATTTTGTGAATGCCTTTAAGAAGCCGGAGAAGCACTAGAGTTGTGGAAACTGAGAAGGATGTGAACACACTGTTTTCAGTGGGAATCCACAGGTCTCAAATTCCTTTATGATAACAGGAATATAGTAATCTAAGATTTGGGAACAAAGACCTAGAGTTAGGTATACATATTTATGAATGTATCTATGCTAATTGATTGCTCATTTACTCTTTCCTCATTTAGGCATCATTGAAAAATTATGATTATTTTCACTTTCAATTCTCTTTATAAGATAGTATACTGAAGACACATGTGTATGTCTGTGTATATTCTTGCAGAATTTATATATTGAAGCCTTAGCATACACAATAGCAGCATTTATAAATTATAAATGAGGTCTTTGGGAAATAATTAGATTAAACAATGGCATGATGATTACCTTTTAAGTAAATAATGTTCCAGCCTGTTGTAGTCTCCTCTATCTCTTGTCTCCCTTTAAATAAGACAGTATACCACAGGCAAGACATACATACATATATATATATATACATACATATATACATATATATATACGTATATATGATGGAGCTTTGACTTTTAATTTCCTAGCTTCAGAAATATTAAGAATAAAGGTCTTCTATTTCAGCTTCAACTAGTGGCATTTTGCTTCAGCATCCTAAATAGAGTAATATCGAATTCATGAGTCTTGCATATTCATCCTTTATTTCTTTACAGCTTATAAAATAGATTGTCCAAACAAGAAAAGAATCCTTACTCTATTGGGTTATATTTCCTGAATATGTCTGTACACCATCACACACTGGCATCCTGCCTCCTCAATCCTTTGGAGATCCTCAAGTTGAGTAGCACAACATTGGTGTGGTCCAGTGAGGAATTCAGCTTACATACAGGATAAATGAGAAAGGCTCAGATACCCAAAAGGAACATCAGTGTGACACAGGATTGGCCATTTGAGGGTGACCAAAGGCTTACTGACAGAAGGACAGAGGAGCTTCTCACTCTGTGCTCTGGGGACCAAATCCTAGAGACGTGGCTTTTGTAATACTTGCACTTTGATAATGGAGAGAGACGTCATGTGGGTAGATGATATTGCTAAAATGAAGTCTGTTGTAGGGTGAAGATATACAGACTTCTTTCTGCATTACCTTCTGGTTCTATCATGATATGATTATGGTTAATGAACGGCTCCAGGACACACTTTAATCACTGGCTTAAAGAATTATGGTGTATCGCTTCTTAGGATACAGTACCACTGTACCACCCAAAGGATCACTCAATACAAGTAGATTCTGAAACTATTATTTTTTTGTCAGACATTGATGGACACATAAGAAAAATTAGACATGAATAGACATGAAGAAATCCGGTTGGCTTTATTTAAGGCTCTGAAGTTTCTGGGAAAGGCTTAAAGTGTTATTAGTATCAGCCTGTGATTCCATGAGGGTACTTAGACAAAATTATTTTGACCTCAACAGTCCATGCTGAATTTGTGGAGATAGCGTCACGCTGAATGTAACTAAGGAGACTTGTTTTTCTTAAGCCTTTATGGAAAGAAGGCAGACATAAATAACTGACTTGTTTTTAAACCAAATATTTTACGAAACATTCTGACTTGGCATCACAGAAAACTTTCACATGGTGTGCATTTAAGTTCAGGGATTCAAAGTAAAAGATTCCATTATCTGAAAAATGTAAAAGCAAAAGTAGATGGCACAGTATAAATGATGTTTGAAGCCCTACTTTCGTGGGGTGGCCTAGACTTCCATGGTTCTTGAAAATGTAACCATAGGTGGAAAGAGGTCAGTACATTTGAAACTAGATGTTGGAAGGAAAACATTTTGTGAGGATGGTACTGCATCATTTCAAGAAGAACAATTCCATCAAAATTAGTATTTATATTTAAAATAGGAATGGAGCACCTTATATTAATAATTCTTTAATCATTAATTATAGTTTTATGTTTTTTTGTGAGAATATATGACCTCAGTGAATTCTCATAATAAACAATCATTTTAATGGTCCCATTTGGAAAAAAAAGTGTTAACAAGGTTAAGCAACTTAACTAATAGTGTTCTGTGTGTGAGAGAGAGAAAAAAAAAGAGACAGGAAGAAAAATAGTAGCTATCCATTCCATCCATTCAAATAGTCCTTCTCACTTGATAGCATACAAACGCTGTCCCTTTGGGCCACCCTTAGAATGTACTGAGAAGAAAACAAATATTTTGCCTTCTTCAATCAGCACCAAAGAAAAGTCTACAATTCAAACATGGGGCATCTGAAGCTATGCATTCAGCAAGGAAAACAGGTGAGAGGGAGAAAAAGAAGATGCCTGGTAAGAGTAGGAAGGATCAAAGAATAACCACTGACTGCTCTTCTCTAGATGAACAATAATGAAAATGACACCAGGAAGAAATTACTGAGTCCTAGTCTAAGTATTAGCCCACTTAGTCCATTTATTGGACAGTTTGATTTTTTAGTACTTATGATTTTGGCCCTATTAGGAGTGTTAGGATATAGCTGAGGACACAAAGCAGGTACTGGATGCATTCTTCAACTGTTTGTGATAGTCAGATCATTAAAACGTGTTTTTGAAAGCAGCTTTAGAAACATGATCAATAGTCCTTATTTCAGAGCTGTCAAACTACAAGAATATCTACAGAGATGCTATTCCAGACAAAGCCCAGAGCAAGTGAAAAGCTCTGGCTAGAAACCAGGAGGCATGTGTCAGGAAGCTGCTAAGGCCAGGAGTGAGGGGCATTCAGGAGCAAAGTAGTGTCTGAATGATAGGAAGGGAGTCTACTGAATCCAGCCTTCCTTGCAAAGGATCTCTGAAGAGTAATGGTGACGGGACAGTTGGAACAGTCTTCTCTTTTGTTATTGTTGTTTCTGTCTTTGAAGATAGTCATCCCACAGGAGTCACAAAGGCTGAACCTGACCTTCATTCATCCACTCTTAAACATAGGGGCTGAATTCCCTTTAAGGAATTTCCCCTCCTCTCCTACTGAAATGTGTTTGTCGTCATTCCTGGGAGAGCCCACAACATTGTCTAAGTTCCATGATTTTATTTGATGCATCACACATGATGTTGTATTTGGAGATTGCATAGCACTTTGTTGATAAGATCATTAATTGTTTTTCATCCATTTATAAATTGTGCCTCTGCAAACTGGCCCCAGGGCATAAGTGGAAAAATTGAGCTTTGATTATAATCAGTAAAGCATTATTAACAAAAGCAATTATAGCTAATAGCTTCAACTGAGGAAAACAAAATGATTGCCCTTAGTGCATTCCCACTGGGCCAACCAGAGTAAATCACTCGCAGGAAAGAGAAATCTTTATGTTTTGTCCCCCCAAATGTTATAAAAAAATGCTGCCTAGGGATGTCTTTATTCTTTGGTGTTTTTGTTTGGAAACAGAAGCTAAGGATTGAACTATATAATGTTATTACTAATGAGTTTCTGAGATGAGCAATTTGATGAGAGAATTCAATATTTTAATTCAGGTATTATTTGTCACAGGCTACAGAGAGACAATTAAATTTCAGGCAATTCTTCTAACTTAACCTCAGCTTTACCGTTAAAAAGCAGGCCAGGGGAGATTCAAGACAAATACTCCCTTCAATCAGTACTTTGTTCTTCTCTTTCCTCTGAAGCTGATGACCTAAAGTAGAGACACTATGTGACATTAAAGTAATATATACAATAGTATAACCCCTAGTTTATCAGTTTTTATTTCTTATACTTTTCTACACAAAGCAAGAGTTTACTCATTACTATATCTATTTCGGACATGACTATAAGTATAGAGAGCATTGATACAGTTCAGGTTTTCACTAAGAAAACCTTACTCACAGAGGCTGAACAACATGCACCTGCTCACAAAGTGTTGCATGGAAGATATTTTTGAAGTCATATGTTTCAGTCTGAGAAATTCATTCTTTTGCCCAAAGAACCCCAGCTTCCTTCCTTACCATCTCCCTGTGTATACACAAATCAATCATGTCTGTGACAAAGGACACAGACGATCTGTTGTGAGCTCTTTTAGCAGAAATGTTCCGGAATAGGGAGATGCACAATTCTCCAGGCCTTTTTGGGCTCTGGCTACTTGTGGAATTTAAAGTCATAAAATAGCCAATTAAGTTTTGTCTTTGTCTATTCATATAGTTAGAACAAAGTCTCATTTTGGGAATCCTGTTGGTGAGTGTGCACCCCTGCATTCCAGAGAAACCCCCTTTATTATGCCTTAGGCTTCCTTACCCACTCCTGGCTTTGTTGGAAATATCCTGACCCAATGACTACTGTGGGGAAGTTCCATCTGTCAGAAAAAAAAATCCTGCCTACTCTATCTTCTTCTGTGTTGAATCAGCACAGACAAGTTAAAATATGAATGTCTTCACAGTTTGATTTGAGCATCTAAGTTTTCTTCAAGACTATAACAGGTTGAAGGGACCTAGCATTGCTGCATTGAAAATACCCCCACTTTCAAATAAAGGTTCCAGTGAAGGCTGGTACTGTTACTCATACAATTTTAGGTAGACAAATATGGAGAGAACAGAGACAAATCCTGCTCTATGTGGGAAATGAATGCCAAGTAACTCCATTCTTCTCTGAGTTTCTAGAGAGAGGAGAAGGAAAGGAAAGAAAATGAGAGAGAGAATAGGAAGGAACAGGAGAAGGCACAAACTGACTATTTCCAGCACATAGCCAAAACATCTTTTAAAAGGTCTCCATGCATTCTGACATGAAAAGTAGTGTGCAGAGGGCAGAGGAGTGCTAATGGGGACAGAAGCATAACCGGTTTAAAAATTGTAGATTTATGAAGATGGTTGCACGTACATTTCCTGGTAAGGATCTCCTTCCCTCGAGGTGTGCCTGTTCTCTTCTTGGAGGATTTGTGCACAAAACCCAGCAAATCTCTTCCAATCATGGCAGGTTACATAAATGAACTGGATTTTCTGGATATACTCATGTTTCACTTTGTTTTTTCCTTTCCCTACTCCAAAAGTTCTGAGGATTTCTCATCCAGTTCTTTGCCTTGGTCATGTTTATTCTTGAACTTCCTTTTTGGTGTGTGTCCAAACCTCAGGATAACTTAGAAGAGGCTACACTGTTTAGACATTATTCATTTTACAAAGTGACTCATGGATGGAAAGTGCCTTTTCTTTGTCGGAAGTGGTAGCAGAATGACATTTGATCCAGACCTCGAGCTATGGAAGATGTTGACTCAAACTGCGCAGAAACCTGTATGTGTTTAAGTCCTCCTCACTTTAAGCAAAGTGGAAGTGATCTTGTGCCTGCATGAGAACTTTCTCTCTTCACGATCCTCTGTTACTTGATCCTGTTCTATTTTTCTCTTATAGTATTGAGATTGCCCATGAATTTGTTGAGCATGACTCATCAAACACAATGCACTTCTCTGCTGCAACACCTTAATGCTTCCAGAGCAGCCATGTCTTAGCAATATCAAATGTCATTACATAGTGTATGAAATGTCAAAAAACAGTGGGATGACCTCACTGTTCACACATGGAAGGGCCTCTGGATGAGATGACAGGTTAATTCCTATATGTGGCCCAGAGTGGAATGTTTTTATACCCTTCTGAAGACAGGCACATGTGCTTGGCAACAAAATTATGGAGGCCATTGTCATAAATAGCACAGTTTTCTGTTTATACATGTTGTAGACTTTTAAGACTTGATTTCCTTACAATTCATAGTACATTTATTCATTTTCTGAAAGACTTTTCAAGTTAATTTTCTATAGTTAAATCTGATTTAAAGAAATAGACAAGACCTAGTAATTGTACTTCTAGTCAACATTTAATCGTTCTATTTATAAAGCCATGTTGAAAGCAGGTTTAAAAAGCATCACTAGGTTTTGGACTTACGAATATGTAATCTTCTGAATGGGCCAAATTTATTTTCCTGTAAAGGAAGGAATAAGTAGATATTAACAAAGACTTGAGGAGTGGTAATTAATGAAAATTCCCTGTTTGGCTTAGGTGGGAAACATTTGTCAGATCAACTGATTAAATGGCCTGCCCAATCCTGCCTGTGTCCTTCCAAGATATCAACTAGATTTGTGTAAGTAAAGTTATTATGAAGCTCCTATTTGAAGTTAAAATCCCTATAGTTTTCAATTATTGACCAAGACTTCCTGCCTATAACTGAAAGAAATACTTAGTTTAACAATCAAATTCAGTTATAAAACCCACTTCCTTGTTTGTGAACAATGAACATGATAAAGCATGCTCTGGTATGAATTTATTCATGTATCATTTTAGCAGTTATGTCTTCTTACCTGGTACTAATTCAGAGTTTACTTATTTAAAATATGCAATATTTTAATTTTGCCCTCAAGTTTTTCTTCCAGATATTAGACATGCACAGTATATTGTTTATATTTCTCTCGAGAATAACAGTTTTATAATGTCTGGGTAAAGAATGTGACTCATTTTTTCTGTCATCTAATATTTTCAAAAATATGGAGTAGGATATGCACTTAAAAGTATCTATTCTGGTTCCATTGGCAAGCAAGAAGTTTGGCCAAGTATGCACAGTGAAGCACTCTTCTTGCTTCTGCCCTGCTTAGCATCCTGATTCACATCTCCATGGATGAATTTAAGCCATTTTATTTTCCACACTGTGTAAATATTTGAAATTATAAAATTCACTCCCAGAGTTTAGCATTTAACACTTTATGTTCTGGAAAGCACTGAGCAGTAAGTGATATAAAGATGCTATTGTTGTGTTAGCTTGACTAGGTTTTCTGTCATAAGCAACTATATTTCATTCCACAAATTTGTAGTGTCTAGACTAGTTTTATCACTAGGAAGCACACACACACACACACAAAGACACTTTCTTTTTGGATACTCCACCTATCTTTCCTTAATCCACACATCAATATGATTTCCTTTCTACACACAAAAGTTGTGTCTTAAGAGATATCAAGAGAGGTAGAGCCCAAGGAAAGGAACTTGTTTACCCAAAATGGCCTTATGTCATGGTGAAGGTGTTAGTTCTCACTACAGTTAGTTACCTGGAACAAGTAATACTTCCAACACATGAACACCTTTCCACTGATGGCCAGTGCACAATAACCTGAGTATTTCCCATGTGCTGATTCCTTTTATTCTTAAACAATTCAAGAAGTCCACTACTAAGACCATAACAATGAGAAACATAGACAAAGATGCACTGGGAGTTAGATTAGGCCACATAGAGATCATTACTTATAAGAAGTGGATATAAGGCTTTAACTAAGCAGATATGGTTTTGTGAGCTCCTTACCAGTACATTTTTTGAAACTTTGCATTCTCCAAAAGAAGTAAATATTCATTCTATATACATAAAACAAGTCTTTTCCCTTCTCAGCTGTTTGCTCCATGAATTTTCTGGTGCACAACACACAATAGCATCTTTGTGAAAGCTTACTGAATCAGAATCAGTGCATTCAGCATTAGGTTTTCTGAAATATTTCATCACAGGCAAATTTAAAAAAAAAAGACAAGAATAACTAAACACAGTTGACAATGGGTCTAAGATCAGTAGAAAACACAGGATATTGAATTCTACCGCAATTAGTCTCTGTACTTGATAATTTCATTGTCCTGAGGGTTGGATTGAAGAAACTTGTAGAATAAAAAAAATACAACTCCTAGTTATGCTGTGTCCATTTCTTCTTGCCACTGACTTCTATATCCCCAAAATGAGGAAGGGCGGAGCCCAGCTCTGGGCTCTAGTGTAAGCCTTAGAACCACAAGACTGAATGCGTCATGCACTGTGTGATTGGATAAAGGTCATCACTGAAGACTTGAGAAGCCATGGAGCTATCAAAAGGCCACAAACCAATTTAGCAACTAGAGTGGGGCAATTGTAAATTTACCCCAGGGTCACTTTCTCTCTTACTGTTTATTTTTACTTTCTCCACTGTCTCTCCAGTCCTCGTGAGAACTCAGCTTTATGTTAAACCACAGTCTTAAGTGTCTGCAAAGTTATGTGAAGAGATCAAAGCTTACTAAGAAGTGGCTTTTTTCCTCCCTTTATTATTTCATATTGTATATTCCTCTTGCTTTTTTAAAAAATTTTTCTTTTCTTTGCCAGAATTATTTGACTGAAAATTTGCTTTCTTCTTTCATACCACACAAGGTGTATGTGTGTCTTTGTGTGTGTGTGTGTGAGATCCATCTTTCCCACAGCATGAAAAACTGTTTTTTAATCAATTTGTTTTTTGAGTTATGATATAAACTGTTTAGTTTTATGATGGAATTTTCTGCATATTTAATATGCTATAATATAATCAAATAAAAATTATCTTCATTTCTGTGACCTAGGCATATTTTATATTGCTAATCCATATCCAATAATTTTACTTATATTTCTAACTAGAAAAATAAAGCAAGAACTCAAAAGAAATTAAATTACTATAGCTTTGGAGTAGTACATGGCACATTTATACATCTGTTTAACTAACAATTATTAAATTACCATCATATTTTTACATATTTTTCTCCATATGTTAGTAAATTACAATGTGCAAACATTTGTTAGTTTTAAGACAAGTTTGTTTGTTTGTTTGTTTTCAGACAAAACACCTGAGCAATATTCTATTCCTATTTGATGAAGTTTAGTTATTATAATTTTTGCCACTTTCATTGCTGCTACAATACTACATACAATAAACTAATTAGGAAAACTGCTCACTAAAGAAACTGCGCTTCTGCAAATGAATCATTCCATGCTCTCTAGCCAATGGGAATTTGCATCTGTCTTAGTTAGTTGTCCATTACTGTGATAAATACCAAGAACAAAATCATCTTTGGGAGGAAAAGGGTCTTTTTTTGCTTATAATTCCACATCACAGTCCTTTGCTGAGAGAAGTCAGGGCAGCAACTCAAAACAGGAATCTGGAGGCAGGATCTGCTGGCCAGTCAATGGAGAAATGCTGCTTTTGTGGGATATTTGATCACACTGTGTGAAGACATGTCTCTGTTCTTCTTTGCCTGCTATAGGCACCTTCTGATTGGCTTTAAAAATTGGCGAATGACCAATATCTAGGCAGAATAGGATAGGTGGGACTTCCTGGGAGAGGGAAGAATTATTGAAGTGGGACTTTCACCACGGAGGCTTGGAGGAAGTCAGTTGTATTGTACTGAAGAGAGGTAACAAGTAAAGTGTCAGAATGTAGATGGGTTAGTTTAAGTTGCAAGAGCCACTTGGGAGTAAGCCAAAGCTAAGGACAAGCTTTCATACTTAAGAAGCTTCAATTATCATATGTACTCACTCATAATTGGTTTTTATACATAAAACAAAGAAAACCAGCCCACAAATCACAATCCCAGAGAACAAAGACAACAATGCGGACCCTAAGAGAGAGACATACATAGATCAAATCTACATGGGAAGTACAAAAAGACAAGATCTCCTGAGTAAATTGAAGCATGGGAACCTTGGGAGAGGGTAGAAGGGGAGGGAAAAAGCAGGGAGGGGAGCAGAGAAAAATGTAGAGCTCAATAAAAATCAAAATTAAAAAAACAGAAGCTTCCCTGTCATTTTGGGAGAGATGGCAGTCCAAAGTCCTACTTCCTGCTGCTTACTGCTTGTTCCTCATAACTTGCTCAGCTTGCTTTTTTATAATACCCAGAATCACCAGCCCAGTGGTGGCAGTTCCACATCAATAATCAATCAAGAAAATGAAACACAGGCTAGCCCACAGGTCAATTGGTGGGGACAATTTTTCAACTGACTTTCTATCTTCTAAAATAACTCTAGCTAATGCCAAGTTGACATAAAACTAGCCAACATAACATTTCTAGATTGTGTTCTGTCTGGTCAAACATTTGGATTTCTTCTGCAGTTCTTTGTCCTTTTCCTTCTGCAGTACTCAAGCTCATTTATTTAATTATCGAGTTATATAGCTTTGAAAAGTTTCTCCTTTCTTTTTTTCTGCCCATGAAAGTTGTAGAGTAAATGGCCAACTGAAGCAGGAAATCAACCAATCACTGAGCACTGACTCTAAACCCAAAGCCAGTGAAAGAAACACAGCCTGGATCTGAGACCTGAGCCAGGGAAAGAAACATCTTTATCCCTGAACCTAAGACCAAAGAAACATGCCCTGACTCAGAAACCAGTGCCAAAGAAACACACTTTGTCCACAGAATCACAGTCAGTGAAAGAAATGTTCCCTGAGCCTAAGATAAGAGTCAAAAGGCTAAAAAGTACCAGTGAAAGAAGCACAGTTTGGCCATGAGATCAGAGCCATCTCTGCCCCTGACCAACTAAACTAACCAATCCCTGAATAGGGAAAAAAAACCAGTCCCTCTTCTCCCAGGAAAAACTCCCTTGCCCCCATACCACCAAGAAGCCCTATATAAGCTTCTCTGCCTGTTCAGTGGGAGGCTATCCTTTACCCCTCACTGTCAGAGGCAGCGACTCTCCTGGACTCCTCCTTCCCAAGTAAATGTCTTTCTCAGAGTCTTGGGTCACCATCTTCACTCGCCAGGGCAAAATAGAAGAATATGGATGAGATATTCCCTAAGAGACTGAGCTGAAAAAATCTTGCTGGAATGTTCCCTTAGGGGATCTGAACAAGGCTGAGAAGAAAAAAGAACCTTGCTGCACGTTCCCAAAGAGGGGCTGAGCAAGGCTGGCAGAAAAAGTAACAACTTTTTGCGGGAGCCTGAGGATATTACTACATTTCTGCAGGGGCTTCTTCTTTAGCAGAGTGTTAGCAAAAGAAGTAGTATATTCGGTGGGAGAAGAAGTGGATAGCTTGGCTAGGACATCCCCTTCAGGGAACAGAGCAGAGCTCAATTGTAGCGGCTCTCCAGAAGAGTAGGAAGGGAGCAGAGATAAATGTATAGCTCAATAAAATCAATATTTTTTTTCTTTTAAAAAAGAGTAGGATTGCTATATCCTGTGGGTAGACCATCCCCACCACACCCTACCTTCTGATAGCCTGGATTCAAAGTAAGTCAGGACACATTCCCTCCAGGGCTGAGCTGTCCTATTGCAAGTCCAGCCTCCAGAACTGTTCTATTGCAGCTCTAAGTATAGCCTGGTTTCCAAATAAGGTCTGTACACCTTTCTTCCAGGGCTGAGGTGTCCTTTTGTGGCTTCAGCCTCCAGAGATGTCCTGTGGAGGCTTCACCTCTCCAGAGCTGTTCTTTTGCAGCTCTCAGTATAGCCTGGCTTCCAGAAAAGTCTGGATATCTTCACCGCTCCACAGCTGTAACACATTCCCCTACAAAAGTCTGATTTCTACAGCCATAAAATCCTTAAAATTAGAACACCCATGAATCCAAATAGAAGACACCTAATACTGAGAATACTCCTTGGGAAAACTGTTTTTCTTTTGTAAACAAATCTGCCCTCCAACACTCACTCTGCTTGTTACTGTGTTGTTGTGACCATATAGCAATCAAGAAGAAGCTTAAGGAAAGCGGAGTTTATTTTGCATAACAGTCTGATTTACAGAACATAACAGGGAAGGAGTGCAGGAAAGAGGAGGACTGGACTTGTCAGTGAGAAAAGCCATTCAAGTCACATTGTATGCAAATCAGGAAGCAGATGCATAATACTTGTGTGTGATAGTTTGAATATGTATGGCCTCCATAGGCTCACATAGTTGAATGCTTAGCCAACAGAGAGAGGTACTATTTGAGAAAGATTAAGAGGTGTGTCGTTGTTGGAGGAAGTGTGTCACAGGGGTGGGCTTTGAGGTTTCAAAAGCCCACCTCAGGCCCAGGCTTTCTCTATAACTGTCTGACTATAGATCAGGGTGCAGCTCTCAGCAACTTCCCCCTTGCCTGTGTGCAAGACACCCCTTGCTTCCCTCCATCATGATCATGGACTAAGACTCTGAAACTGTAATCAAGGCCCCAATTAAATGCTTCCTTTTCTTAAGAGTTGCCTTGTCATGCTATCTCTTCACAACAATAGAACAATGGCTAAGACATTTCTCTTAGCTGGATTCCTTCGTTTTTTCCCTTCAGTCCAGAACCATGAATGGTGCTACCCACAATCAGAGCACATCTTTTCAGTTAAACTTCCATAGAAACATCCTCATAGATACTCCCAGAAGGTGGTCTTCTAGGTGATTCTATATCTAGTCAAGTTTACTATGAAGATTAACACAGACACAAACACACACACACAGACACATATACATAGTTTTATGTCTCTGTAGTGGGAAAGTACTATTAACATATAGTGAGCTCACTCATTTTAACTACTGTCTAAGAAAATAATTTTAATTAGTTCAATAATACCTCACCATATTAATCTTAAATATCATGAGACTACTTTCTATTTGCATATAAAAGTTAATTAAATATTACTCTACTTTTGGTATATTATGATTGATAATATTGTAGGTCATTCTTTTTTGCTCAACAAAACAAAAGGTTTGCATTATTTTAAGTCTTTTATCTTTAATACCAATGTAGTAATCATTAATATGTGCATATAACAAATATCCATTCTTTTCACTTTCGATTCATTGCAACGATTCTTATATCTCCTGTGTATTTTTAAAACCACAATTTCTGGAGTCTTTATAAACCAAAAAATTGTGTTTATGGAGAGTCATGCAATGAGCTCCCAATAAACCATTTTAAACAAAAATCACTATTTTGAGGTAATTATTTTGATTTCTGATTTCAGTTGAAGTAGATTATCTGAAAGCAGAGACCAAAACCATAGATCAAATTCAATTAAAAATATTTATCCAAAGTATGTTGAAATAAATGACTTCTTTAATAACAGTAGCATATTAAAAGTGTTATTTAACTTTAAATACATTTTTTCTTTATTCCAGGTTCTGAATTTGAGACACTGTTCACTTTAATGACATGTGTTCTGTGGTATCTTTTATCCTCTTTCAGGCTAGATTCTGAGAAATGCTGGCAAAGACACATACATTTAGGAGAACCCTCAAATAAGGCCTAACCACTCACTGCAGTTCCTTAACAAAATAGTACAGATGTCATCTGTCTGAGAAGCCAGGAAATCCATTTCTCTTGCTCCAGATGTTTCCTGTACACAAATGAAACAGCTTCTTAAAGAAGAGTACATTTCCAGAAACTATCCTGTGCTTAAAATTTAGGTGCTAAGCATAAATATTCAGTGAAAGTGAAGAAATCAAATTCAGTGGCTCACCCCAGTCTTTTTGCCAGATGTCAGGTAACTGATTACCACCATAGCTATGTGACAACTGCTTTTTTACACCTGGTACACACCCTTGCTGTTCATTTCAAACATGGCTTTATGACACTGTGAATCAGGCTTCATGTTGTAAAATGGGTCTCTTTACTGTATTTTCCCATATACTCTCCACAGCTTGCTTGTAGACAAGAATAAAATCAAAGGGGAATGGCAAATACTTCCTGTGTCTTCGCCTTAGATTAAGTACCACCAGAGTCTTCCTGCTTAGATTAAGTACCACCAGAGTCTTCCTGCCTGAGAAGTCATGACTCTGGCTTTGGACAATGCCTTCCCCTCCTACAATTTGAAAGCCAAAAAACCCACACTCCCTTCCTCTGTTGGCTCAAGCATGTCATTTTCAAACCTCATTTTGCTGTGGGAAATACCAAAGCAGATATTTGGAAATGTCAGACTTTCAAGATTTCATTTCAACTGATAGCTAATGAGATCACCTCTGAACTTTTAATTTTTTTCTCATGCACAATAGGAAAGATGTTTTTATGCTTCTAAACTCATAAGCTATGTCTACTAATCATTTCTTGATATTTTTATAAAATTGGTTCAATGTATTTTTAAACAATATACTCTGGGCTATATATATATTATTTATGTAAGAACACCTCTCACTCTTTTAGAAGACCCAGGTTTGGTTCTTGGCACCCACATCATGGCTCACAATAAACTGTCAATCAAGTTCTTGGCAATCTGACACATACATCTCAACTCTGTCAATACCCCCATACAAGTGATGCACACACACACACAAAAAATCTAAAATTCTTCAAACACAGTTATTGAAATCAATATCTTTTCAATATAGTATTTCTGAGAGTATTATTCTACAATATCTGGTAAACTTCAAACTTTTATTCAAGTGCTGCCAGTAGTGCCATTTCTGTTATTTTTAGTTTCTGCCAAGTTGCGATCTCCTTTAATTTAGAAATACTGTCCCCATTTATTTACATTGTCGGGGTCATGTTTTAAGATTCATCTTGGTCTGTGCATTAAGGTGGGATGTGAGTAAACTGAGTTGATAAAAAAGTGGGGGGTTCTTTGTCAACAGTAGCATCAGAAAGCATCAGCTCCCAAGATGCAGACTTGAGCCCCTTGCTTTTTTATTTTAATTTTTTTTTATTCATTTTACATACAAACTACAGTTTCCCTTCTCTCCTCCTGCTTCCTCACTACTTCCTCCCCAACGCACACCCCTTATCCACTCCTCTTAAAGAGGAAGCCATTACAGGATTAGGGAGAAACCTTGTGTTATGGAAATTCCCAGGAATCCACAAACATGACCTCAACTAAGACTCCTAGTAAAAGTGGAGATGGTGCCTAAACTGGCCTTTCCCTGTAATTAGATTGACGAATACCCTCATAGAACCTTCATCCAGTAACTGATGGAAGCAGATGCATAGATTCACAGCCAAGCATGAGGCCAGCCTCTGGGAGTTGAGTCAAAGAGAGGGAGGAAGGATTATATGGGCAAGGCAGCAGGTCACAGGACGTCAAGATCATGGTGGGAAAATCCACAGATACAGAAGACCTGAATTCGTGGGAACCCATGGACCAATAGTTGGGGAGTCTGGATGGGACCTAACAAGGCCCTCTTCATTTGGGTGACAGTTGTGTAGCTTGGTCTGTTTGAGGGGCACTTAACAGTGTGACTGGGATTTATCCCTGTTGCATGAGCTGGCTTTTTGTAGTCCACTCTCTGTGGTGGGATTCTTGCTCAGCCTTGATGCAGGGGCGAGGTTCTTGGTCCTGCCTCATCTTAATGTGCCATCCCTTTTCTTAAAGGTTCTCACATTATTTCTCTCTCAAGACGATCAGTATGCAACTGTTTTCTAATAAAATAATTGGGACTGGTTATGAAAATTCATGAGATGTTCTCAGAGACATTTCTCACTGTACTTACAGAATTAAAATTCCCCAAATGACACCATTCCTATCCCTTAAGCATACCACTATGTATAGTGCATAAATTGAGTGTCTCATGAATACTCAAGAGTCTTCACATTAAAAATTTTGGCGGTTTCCTCTCATGATGAAATAGGGCCGATGTGACATAGACGTATCTAATGACATTGATCAATGTGTATATTCTGACTGAGTGTTTCTAATTTACTAATGACCTCTTTGAGTGGCTAGAGTGAGTTAAGTGTGCCTTACTCACTGTTTCAATCTCAGTTTTCACAAGGCTTCCATCCAACTGTATTCTAATCCTTCCAATGACATGACAGACAGTTTGCACACTGGATTTTGTTGCAGCTCTATTCCTCCTATAAGTGTAGCCCCCTATTTTCACAGACTCTTTTCCACACTGGAGACCAAGGGAAGCAATCCTGTGTTTGAAAGAGATGAACAGATAATATTAGGAAACTGATAATTTTGAGACTGAAAATTAATTTCACAGAAATCATGGCATCTGAGATAAGCAGTTGTCCTCATCTTAGTTCTTCCTACTTGAACCCATTTCATTAACGAATATAAAATGATGCTACTGTCAGTTAGGCATTAGCTGGTTCAGACAACTGAATTCCCAATGATTCTCAAGTGGGTAAATCTCTATGTTCAGTGTCTTAGTGATTTCCCTGGCAAAAAATGATTTCAGTGTGTGTATGTGCATGTGTTGGCCAAAGGCTGCTTGTTCATTCCTGGCCACCCAGACCTGAATAATCATTCAGAAGCTATATTCATTGTAATAGTCTTCGGCCAATAGTTTATGCATGTTTCTAGCTAGCTCTTATATCTTAAAGTAACCCATTTCTATTAATCTGTGTATCACCATGTGGTTGTGGCCTACCTGGTAAGGTTCTGTCCAGCATTCAGTGTCTGTTTCCTGTGGTAACTACATGGCTTCTACCTGACTCCACCTACTCTCTCTTCTTATCTGCTTGGAATTCCCACCTTGCTCTGTTCTGTGCTACAATAGACCCAAAGTAGTTTTATACCTTAATTGACCATATTCACAGCATACAGAGGGGACTCCCACATCATTCATAAATGTGTAGCATGTGTGAGCATGCTCATGTGTATTTGTTCATGTGAGTCCATGTACACTTTATGTTCATGAAATAACCTTTTCATAAGTCAAAACATTATAAAGAATTTCATGCATGAATGCTATGTTTATACCGCATCTATCCCACACTCTTCCCACTCCAAGTTCTTTCCATGTCTCCCCAATCCAACTTTCTCTTTATTTCATGACTTATTTCTTAGTTATTATTTTTAATTATTTATATCCCATCAAACCCATTTAGCATTGTGCATGTACATGTATTTATGCCTGAACCTTTGGGATTGGAAAGCCTATCAAAGAGCTTGTTCTTGAAGAAAATGGATTTTCCTTGTCTTATTGGTCATGGATTCTTTGCAATTGTCATCTATGAGTGAGACCTTGTAAAATAGTGCCCTTCCATGTTGGACTCTCATAAGCATCATCATGATGCAGACCTTATTTAGGCAAACATGTTGTTGAGACTTCATAGATGCAACATGTCTAGAATAGGCTACTTAGCAGCAAGTGCTCTGGTTCTGACTGTCATTCTGCTCCCTCTTCCATGAATTACAATGAGCTTTAGGTGTAGGGTTACATTGTAGATGTCTCAGTTGAGGTTGGGCACCCAAAAATCACTCATTCTCTGTATTTTGAACATTTGTGGATCTCTTCAATAATTTTTATCTGTTGCCGAAGGAAGTTTCTTGGGTATGAATTGAGATCTATACTTATCTGGATGTATAAAGCATAATGATATAATTAGAAATTGCATTAGTTTAGTGAAACAGCATTAGTGGATTTTTTTAGCCATTAAGTCTAGTTTGTACTGTCCATGTACTCTCAGATGTGTGTCAATCCACTGGAGCATGGTTGGCCATACCCTTAAAGACAAGTAACATTTTGTCTACAATCATCTATCAATTGTCAAAAATTCCTCAGTTGTTATGGGATATATTATTTAATAGCTATGCAACTTAGTTTCTCCTACTTTAAACACAAAAGACTACAGGCAATATAATGAACACCTTACTGAGGGTCAAATTTTAGAAATAAAATCAAATTGTATTATTTAAAAGGGATTTTTATTTTGAAAATTTGTTTTGTTTTATTTCTTACTCTGTATTTCTTTTGAATATTTGTTGAGTCAAATATTGTACTAAAATAAACTTGTGATTTAAATAAGTGCTGGCATTCCAATATTAATATTTTCTATCTTTTTATAGACTTTTAAGTGTTAAAATATTCAATGAAGATAGTTCCTGAAACATGGTAAATGTTTAATAACTTAGACAAATGCATGGATAGGATTTGTTACTCACTAATTAAAATATAATATTTTAGATTTTTAATTTTGGCGTTTACTTTGCACTTTAAATACTAAAGGCTAGGCCTGTATATATTTTTGAATTTTAATATTATTCAAACATTTAGTAATCATACTGTGATTAATACTTTTGTACCAATCTCTTTGAATTCATGTTAAGTTTTTAGGGATCCTACATTTGAATGTATGCATTCAAATTGTATTCAGTTATATACGGCAAAGTAGCAAATATCCAACCACTGAATCGTCTGAAAATATATGTATTCTAGTTTTGACTGTGGCCAAATATTTTAAGAAGAAAAGCTTTTGACTTATAGGGAAACCGGGGAAATTATCTTCAACATTCTCTCAGAAACTTATTTTTCTATTGGAAATATCACATTAATCAAACTCATGGCCAACTTAGAATGTATCATTAATAAGGAATTTTCAAAATACTTATTTTATATCTAAATTTTAGATACACCAATTTAGATCAAAAGTCTCATAGATGATCCCTATTGCTGCATGCCATTTTTATACATGGTTTTATCCCACTGTGACAAATATGAAATATGACTTCATGTAATAGAATGCCAACAGTGCCTAAAACAACCAAGATAATCACGATTACACAGGTTCAACTGCTCAGTCATATTGATAAAGTTAAATATTTTCTTATACTTTTCTTTACACATTGTGACATATTACCCTTTTTTTTCTTATCCAAGTCATTGCATTTTTCTTCCAGGTCATTCTTAAATATTGTAAACTTGAATTATATTTAAACATATGAATTAAAATATAAGAATGTTTATTAATTTATTTTATTGGAAAGAATGTTTCTCATTAACCGACCATCCTAGAAGCTATAAGTAGGCTACAAAGGTTCCTCTAGTTTCACTGGGGTTCCAGATCTACACAGACCAACAAATAGGATTGCTTTACTACACTTTCTTCTCTCTATAGCAACTCAAAGAAACCAGGATTCTACTTGAAAGACTACTTATTTATACAATTAACAGAGATTGTCATACATATATCTTCCTCCTCATTCCTAATGTTGTCTCAGGTAGCCACAAGACCTCAGCTGGGATTGCATCAAAAAAGACTCAACTATTCTGCCGTCATCGGCAAATCTCCATTATTAGTTGGATGGACTTTTTCCCATGCCACCTACCCTATCAGCCTTGCTGTTTTCTGTCTACAGACACAGATCTTATGTCACAGTCACAATTTTATCTTTCAGCTGGATCTAGAAGGCAGCAGGAAGAAATTCTAATGTTTCCACAAGTGTATAAATGCATTCAGGGAGATTATAAAAGGGTGTAGTTATCTGGCCTGTACAAATAAACCCATGCTTCCTTTGCTTAGCAGTGAGAAAATGTTTTCATTCCTTTTTCTAGGGTTCCTGAAAACAAACTTAGTCACCATCTATTTTCTTTACACATTCACAAGCCCCTCCACACTGAGATATTTTCCACTTTTGCTTATCCCATGGGCCAGTAAAGCACTCTGTTTAATATTTCCTGTGATGATTTGATTTATACATTATAAAATGATATATGATACAAATATTTGTTTTGAGTTGCTTCACCTCCACTTACAAACTTACATTTATGTTATGTAAAAAGTCTCTGTCATTGCCTTTTTCCAAATTTTTTTATCTGTCCCTGCTACTGGTGATTCTATCAGCAACCCTCCGGCATCCTCAGAACTCTGGCTTTCCTCTAACAAAGACTTCCATTCTGACCTTTACTTGTCTTTAGGAACCAATTTGATCTTTGTGGAAGAAAGGTAAGGTACTGAAGATTACTGAGCACTAAGAAGACCTGTGACTGAGCCAAGGGTACATTCAACTTCCTCACCCTTCAACTGGGGTAACTCTGATATGTATATTTATACATATGCCACATGGCCTGTCAGAATTCCCCATTGGAAATAATAGTAACTTATTTCTTTACTTGTTAAGTGGTTTACCACCTACCCCAGGCTTGCTTTCTTTCTCAATCTTCTTATTTTCATCTCTATCCTACATTCCAGGTTCATCTCTTTAATATTTATTTCACTGTCTGCAACCATGGAGCAGAGGTAAAAATGGCAGAGTAAGCCATGCTGAATACAGTTAAACTAATACAGCATCCTAGAATAACATTTTTTTCACTGATATTCAAGCCAGCCTTGTTTTTCTTTTGGTTATGCCATGGTCAGAAGTTGTTCATTGATTGTCTTCCAAAAATAGTAGTAACATATATTCTCTTGTAAAATTTCAAAATCTATTTACACCAACATTATATCTTTGCAATACTTTCTGAAATTTTTTAAACAAGTTCTATATACTACGGGTGCTCCCTTTCAGCTTAAATGGTCTGGCATCTATCTGGCCAGTATTGACTTGCACAACTGGGCTCTGTGCTCGGATGTCAGGCCACTGCAAGTTCATGAGTTGTTGCCCCAGACTTCCATGTGGAATTTATTTATTCATAATGATGGACTTCATTCATAAGTAGAAATAATTTATTCACTCAAGTGATAACTTTTAAGCTAGTTATTGGCTGGTGACTTTTGATTGTTTCTGAATTGGGTAAGTGGAGCTAATTCTGTAACTCATTGTATGATCAAACAAGCAGATGTGATAGGTGATGGGACCATAGAATAGGGCAAGATGGTAGACTTGCGTGGTATATCCAGGCATTCAGGACCTGTAATAGTGCAGAAATATGCCAGTGAGGGGTTTGCAGGAATGCGACAAGCACAAATTCCCATTTGTGCTTTTACAGATTAATAATTCCAAAATCTCTTTTTAAGGTTGATGGTCAAGGGGGAAATGTTATTACAAAATAAGTTTCATGGAGAGGTACAGTGAAGAAATTTGGCTTGAAGCAACACAGGCTGTTCCATGCTCTACAAAGAAGAAAGGGGACACTGTGAGCACAGGAGGAGAGTAGGATGGTGACACAGAAGATAAGATGAAGAAGTACTTATCCATATCCAGGAAGACCAGAATCTGCGAGTCCCCTCATCCTCACTACATGGGCATTCTTTCTGACAAGATAACTAAGATAGGTATTCCTATTACAATTGTCTCCTGTCATCTGCCCCTGGAAAATGCAGAAGTATGTATGTAAAGTAATCTCTTATTGTTAAAATGTGTATAGATTTATTATAAACACATGCACTTACTAAAGTTTATTTTGTTGAGAATTCCGTATATGATTACATATTTACAATTTTCCCTCTTACTTTATTTTCTCTAATCTCTTTCTTACTCCTTCTTAAAAATTGTGTGGATGGGTCTGTGTTTGTAAGTACAATGTGCTTCAGTTATTTAGTGTTGCTCATGTGTGCTTATGAATGACCTTTTAGACTGGCTACCCTATCAGGGAACTGATCTTTGGAGAAGGCTGATTTCCCTTTTGCAGAAACCATCAATTGCCCAAAGCTCTTCTTCTAGGTGTGAAGCATTATGAGAATTTCCCCATACATGGCACGGCAATTGGCGTTGTCATTGTTAAGGTCTTTTTCCTTTTAGACAATTATACTGTTGAGATTTCCTGGGTGCAGTTTTCCTGTCATAGACAGAAAAAATAAATTATTTAGGAGCAGACATCACATTCAGGTATCTGACACTGTCTTCCATGACGTCATCTGAGCTTTAGGTACAGGGATGATAGAGTAGACATTTCAATAGGGACTGAGAATCCCATGGTCAGTAGTTTCCACATTGTAATAAGTTATGGATGTCTTTGATAGGTGTGCTTTTAAAAATAATTTTCCTTTAAGATATTTTAGATATCTACTGTGACCTACAGGTCCTCTTATGCAATTCCCCAATAATTACATTAAAGAAACATTTCAAGGGAAAATAGTAACTAAATTCAGTAGTCTCCTATATCAAAAGAAATTCTGATCATTTTAATGGTTGAACTATTTAAGCTCAAAGAATAGAGAGTATTGTCATCTATAGAGGCTTACCCTGTGTTTGGGGGTTATCTAAGGATGCAATGAGAGACCTACAGAGCTTAACTCTTTTATTATTTTTCTATTCTTTTATAAGAAAATCTTGCATGCCTCATTGGAGCCACCAAGAAAATTATATTCTGATAAATATGGAAATTACTTGCTTTGCATTGGTCAGGGATGCAGTTCTGACTTATCATTGTTTAAGTCAATGGGAAAAAAATCACACTTTGAACAACCACTTTTTCCAGAAAGTTATCTTGAAAACCATGTTCTGACAGAGTACTTTTTGTGAATGATTGCAATTCTTTCTAGTAAATTTTTGTTCTAGAAAATGTATTTGGCCAATTCTATTTAAAGAGCCATGTACTCTCTCTGTATTCTGTTGGTGCTAAATTCTGATGACCTTCAGGGCCAATAAATTCCTGATAAATTGCAGCTGTGATATGAATGGACTTTAATTGCATGTCTAGAGGAAGACTGCTGGGTTACATTAGTGTATATATTAGCATTTTATAGAAATGCTAAATATCTGAATGATTTAACTCATGGGGCTAGCAAAAACAAATGTCTCATTTGAAAATAATCTTGGCCATTCGTATTAATAGAGTCAGTTGACTCTCTTGTTCTCTGAAATGAACTGCTATAAAATACAATGGATAAGACCTGTGATTGCAGAACAATGCTAATTTACATTTAAATTCTAGCATATCAAAGAAGAAAAAATGTGTATTTCAAGTATAGAATATCTTATATAGTTAACAGTGATGCCAAATAAATTGTGTATCAAATGTACTGAATAATACGGAGTATGTATTGAAGTGCCACCCTGAGCATGACCTCAAAATATTCAGAGCTTATTAGAAGATTTGTAATGATTGAAATTCTGTATGCTGAGTACATTGTAAGGTACAAGTGGATCTTACTGGGCTAGGGTGGCAAAGAAGCACCCTGAAATGTCTCCTTGGCACAGTGATTCTAAGGTTGTGTTTTAAAAATATATTAGTATATTAGGGTTTCCAGAAGTTAACCAACATACACACACAGAGAGAAACAGACACAGAGAGAGAGAGAAAGGGAGAGAGAGGGAGAGAGAAAGAGAGAGAAAGAGAGAGAGAGAGGTGGGGAGGGGGACAGAGTGGTGGAGACAGAGATAGAGGGAGACTGAGAGACAGAGAATTAGACAGAGACAGAGAGGGGATGTTATATTATTTGAAAATCCACTGAGAAGACACAGAAAGCATGGTTTAAAACAAAGGTCATGGAACTCTTTTCTGAAAAGTCAAACAAAACCAAACCCATGTAGTATATATGATGTGGGTTGGTCATTGTGTACAAGTTTTAAGAATGTAGCTATAGATGGTACAGTTGAGTACACCTTTGCAAATCTCCTTGTACTCAGATGCATTGTGTATCTGCAGCCCCACTGCCTTTTTGGTCATACCTCTCCATACATGTAGATCAGCCTACTCTTCCACTAGCTGTCTCAGATGCTCCAATTACTGCACTAGGCTGTGTGTGGAGACTTGAGAAATGATTTTGAGTTTGCCTCCTCAGTCCTGCTTTATAGGGTTATGTGATGTTATTTGGTAGGGTCACGTTTTTAAAGGCTTTACCATGTCCTATTCCTCTTTCAAGTACAGAACTTGCTTGTTGTTCTTCATCCAATTTTCAATTCCTCAAACTTCACATGTGTAAATCTGTTCTCAAGAAGGCTTCCCTGAAGAATCAGATGGAAGTTGCTTTTCCTCCTTGTATTCAGAAATGCCATTCATGACCCCATTTTATTTATGTCTGCAATGTTTTCATTGTTCACAAGATAGAGTGCTCTTTCTTCATTATTAAAAACTGTCTGACTCGTTGGTATAATTGTATTTATTAGTTTAAAGTCCCTCTTAAATTCTGCAAGTATAATGAGGATGAAAATATTTCCCAATTTTTATTACAAATTGTCAGCTTAAGATAGCTCATTAGCTCACAATAGATACTCAGTAGATATTTTGAAGGAATTGCTGAATCTTAGAGGCCAATGTAAAAATAAAAAAATATTATCTGTGATTTTTTAGTGTTCATTTTAGTGATTAAAACTGATTTAACACAGAAAGACAAAGTAAGTAGAAAATAGAGAAAGAGAGAATAACAAGTTCAGAGCACTGGGAAAATGTACACTCTTTGTGAAAATGCTGAGAATGAAGTATCAGGGAAGCAATTGCAAGAAGGACAGAGAGGAGAAGATATGTGTGGTCACAAAGTTAGCAAGGTCCAAAGTTAAGTGCTCAGAAACTTCAGGGTGTTGCGGGAGCTCCTTCTGCTCCTTCAGCCAATAGCCGCTAAGATACCAG
>LOJH01004688.1:0-11068 GCA_001685095.1 Ellobius talpinus | reverse complement strand
TCTCTCTCTCTTTAAAAAAGCAGCAACTGCCCTCCACTCTCTCTCTCTGGCTTCTGGCTCTGCTTCCTGGCGACTAGGCTCCTTTCCTGACTGTTGGTGTTTTGTAAGTTTTACCCTTAAAATAAATACTCCTTTAAATCCCAACTGGTGTGGGATTGTTTATGACTTACGCCTTCATCTGGTTCAGGTTAATATAAGCTACAAGAGCTAATAAAAAGACTGAGCTAATGGGCCAATCAGTTTTATTGAGATCTTTGTGTGATTTTCTTTGGGACTTGCCGGCTGTGGGGTACCGGGTGGGACGAAAACCCCAACAAGCAGCCCCCTCATGTTACATCAGTCATTTGAGTCAGTCACTAATCCTCTGCTTGAAATATCAATTTTGTCATTGTTGGTTGGCAGAATAAGAAATGTTTTTTAAATCAGAATGATGAAATGATACTAGAGGTGTGTGTGTGAGAGAGCGCAAGTGTGTGTGTGTGTTGATGCTTGTTCTTATTGCTTTATAGGGTCATGTGATGTTATTTGGAAGGGTCACTTTTTTAAAGGCTTTACCATGTCCTCCTGTCAGTCTTAATGGAATTAAAGTGTGCTTCCTAATTATATCCTTTGCTCATCGTTATGTAGGTTCTTCTCTTTGAGACCTCTTCCTATGATTAAAATGTTAATTACCATATAGTAATAACATAAAGAACTATTATTCATTCAAATATTTATACTGAGTGATTTCTATTATATATATATACTATTAATTTAGTAGCTTTTAACTACTTATTAAGGATACAAGAAACTAACAAAATCATGTATTCATCCTCTTTGGGAAGCATGTGTTATTGTGTATAAGAGATAGAAACAAGTTAATTAAAGAAATTCACAGTGAAGTGCTTGTAATAAACAACAGTAAGTGTTGTTTAAGGATGCTTATGTGCTTATATAAAATCAAACCTGGAGATTAAGACTTGTGGATGTAAAGACCGGTTTTTCTAGGGTGTGTGAGTGGAAATAGATATAAAGATATGTTGTAACTGTGATCAAGGGAGAAGTGAAATGAGGAGGAGAAACAGGAGGAGACTCAGAAGGACAGACGCCAATGCAAAGGGCATGTGAAAAGAAAAGTGGGCAGCACTCTGAAATCAAGTTGAGAGGGGAAGCTGGGAGGCAAAAACAAATCAAACAGTAATGTGTCATATCCATGCAGAAAGGCTAATCCCTTCACTATGTAAAGATCTGATCAGGGTTTAAATAAGGTAGCAAGGAGAGCTATCTGGGTCTTAATTATGTTAGCCTTCTTCATAGGTCAAAGCACATCCTCCAAAAAGTACGCTTTGTTGAAAGGTCTCTCTGCAGTTTCAGAGATGCTGCACTGAAGTGACTGACTGAAACACATTAAGAAGAAAAAGAATGTGGCACTTTTAATATTAATCACGTGTCTACATTTGGCCAGTGCTTCAAGTATAGTTAGCTCTCCAGAATCCAAGGAGAACAAGGACTATAAACAGTACAAAATTCTGAAACAATATCAGATATTGCTTATCAAGTATACATCTTCTGATTCTGAAGAAATAATTTGCAAGGGGATTCATGAACATGCTTTAAATCAATTTTGATTGATAATTTTTCAGGGTTTTGACATACCTGAACTTTGTTCATTTATATATGCACGTGCACTTTCTAACCTTCCACAGATGTAGCAGGAGTTATGCCTATATTGATTCTCAGGTAAGATGGGGGACATATTTCTGAGGTTTTACAAACTCTCTAACTACTAAGTGACTTTGACTTCAATAATGTGCTTAGGTTAGAACCTTTCCTTCATGATCCTTTGATTGGCAAAGCTGAGACATCATCATAATAGTCAAATTTTGTTTGGTCAAAAAATGCCTCTGGAAAGCTTCATTGACTGCTCCATATTGCTCTGAAACTGTTAGTGCTTAGCTGATAAATACAGTTCAAACCATAGTGTGTAGAAAGCATAAGTGAAAAATAAACACTAACCTGAATAGAAGTTGAATTAATCTTTTAAGCTATCTTTTAATAATGACTACTGTCCATCATGAAAAGACCATGTTTAGCATTTCAATTTTTAATATATATACATATATATATATATCAGTTTTGTAAAATGAAATTGAATTTCTGAGACACTACAAAAGATTTGTAAAGGGAGGGTTAAAGTGGGTGAGTACCCCAAAGTTCTTTGATCTATTTCCAGAAAACAATATAGTTGGAGAGATAGAAAATGGGACTGAAGATTGTATAGAAAAAAAATTTAATTAAGCCCCTGATTTTAAAGGTTACTGAGTCATTCCCAATTTAAATATGGTTGTATATAAATGCTAGGTAATAGGTTTACATAAACACTAGAGAATGGTTTTGCAGTAGTCAAAACTTTACAAAGTATCATATTAATTATTTAGAAAATATAAATCCCAAAGTAGTATTTGAAAATTAATTTATTGCTTTCTACTGTCACATTTGTGTCCATGTGAGTATTTGTTAACAGTAAGCCATTAGCAAAAACCTTCTAAATTCTTGATGTACTTGGAATGATTCCACGAATGTAATCAATATTTGAGGAGTGAGAACTCTGTCCATGATAATTTTGTAGCACAATCACAATGAAAAGTTTTGTAGTTAAACCAAATGGGGCTGCTATTAAACAAAAGTGACATCTGTTTCCCACTTAAAATGTATACTTATGGAACTTTTAAAACCACTCTATGAACCATAGATGAAGTAGTAAGTAAACAGTAAAAAATCTATACTTTTTGGCTGTCTTTTTCTGGTGGTAAGTTAGAAAACAAACATATCTATTTTAGTATTTTAGTTTCATTCCAATACAGAGTTGTCAGTTCTTAAAATACATGCATATCAGGCACACTAAATGGACTCAACAAATCTTATTATTTATTCAAACATAAAAATGTAGCAATAATAAAATAAATAAGTCAATATGAAAGGAAGTGAGTCAGATCATAAGTGGACAAAGAAGAAAGGGGTGATGTAGTTATATTTTAAATAAAAATATTAAAATCATAAAGAGGGATATTCATGAACAGAACATAAAAGAAATATTAAACTGTCTAGATGTGTGAAATTACCTATGTGTGATAATGTTGGGGGGGAGTCTAGATACAGAAAATGATAAACATTATGCCTTTAATAAACAGCTGACATGTCATGAAAACATGAAAAATGAGACAAGATGGATGGCTAGACTCCTTATAATCCTTTTGTATAGAGATTGAAGAACATCACAATGTTTTGTTTTTTCGTTTTGCTTTGTTTTTTATTGTGAGGGAGGGTTTTTGTTTGTTTGCTTGTTTGTTTTTTCTGAGAACACCCGCTGTAGACCAAGATAACCTAGAACTCACAGAGATCTACCTGCTTCAGCCTTAGATTAAAGGGATGTCGCACCACCACCAGGTCACCACAACATTTTGCTGTTCTTTGTTTTGTTTATATTTTATTTTTTTAGTTTTTTATTCATTTTACATATAAATAACAGTTCCTCCTCCTTCCCTTCCTCTCCCTCTCCTAATTTCCTCCTACCCATCCCCCTCATTCCACTTCTCAGAAAGGGTAAGGCCTCCCATGGGGAATCAAAAAAACTTGGCACCTCAGTTGAGGCAGAACCAAGCCCCTCTCCCCTGCATCAAGGCTGAGTAGGGCACCCCACCATAGGAAATGAGCTCCAAAAAGCTAGCTCCATGCAACCAGGGATAAATCCTGATCCCACTGCCAGGGGTACCACAAATGACTAGGCTATACAACTACTGTCCACCTGCAGAGGACCTAGTTTGGACCCATGAAGTCTCCCCAGCTAGTTGTCTAGAGTCCATGAGTTCCCAAGAGAAGTTCAGGTCAACTGTCTTTGCCAGGTAACAAAGAGGACCCTAAGAGGGGCACACAGATTTCCCTGGGAAGGGGAAATAGATGAGATAACCACACTATTACTTAAAACATGAATAACTATTGAGGCTGTGGCAGATTAGCACAGTCATGTGTTAACATTCCTCCTGAGAGGTGGGAGATGCTTCTCTCTTCTTTCAGTCCCAGTGGCTTTTGTAGCTGCTGGAACCAAGGTGACTCGACAGAAATGCCATTCATTGCAACTGCTACTCCTGTTTGTTGTTTATTTGTTTTGGTTTAGTTTTTTTGGTTTTTAATATGGAGTTTTCTGTTATTTGCAATATTTGTTTTTAGGATCTAGGTTTCATCTTCTGAGAAACCAAATTCAAATAAAAATATATGCATAGATAATGTAATTGACCACAGTTGAGATCCCAGTCAAATGCCAACACCTACCACATACCACATGATTTATTTGTCATTGACAATCAAGCAACTCAACCCTTCAGATGAGTACGATTCCTGTCACTACTCGTATAAGAGCTAACTATTGTCTTAGTTATTTTTCTACTGCCATGACAAAACATGAGCCAGGTAACTTATAAAAGAAAGCTCACAGTTCCAGGAGATTAGAGTCCATGACCATTATGACAGGAAGCAAGGCAGCAGGCAGGCAAACATGGCACTGGAGCTCTAGCTGACTGTTTACACCCGATCCACAAGCAGAAGGCAGAAAGAGAGAAAGAGGAAATAGAATGGCTTAGGCTTTTAAAAAGTCAAAGTCCATTGCCAGTGATACACCTCCTCCAATAATGCCACAGTTTTTAATCCTTCCCAATTAATTCTACCAATTGGGTACCAATTATTCAAAAATGTGAGACTGTGGAGGTTATTCACATCCAAACCACCAAGCTATCCATAGCTATTTAACAAAGGTCAGACAACACAGACCCAAAGTGAAGACATTTGTTAAGTTTTTGCTAAATATTTTACCATGATTGATTCTACAGCAATAAGATAGTATGTGTGTATATGTATATATATATATGTATATATGCCTATATGAACATATATAAATATGATAGCATAATTGAATATGTTAGAGACAGGCATTGGGTAGTCATTAGTGAGGTTGTCAAAAGACAGCCATAGATTGTTAAGAAAAGAGACAGAAACAAAGAAATATATCCCTGGAACACTCATATTTTAAGTGGTAGAATTATGGGAATGGAAATAATGGGGATAGGACACAGATAGAAGTGCTAAAGGGGGGGTGTGTCCTCAAAGAAAAATGTGAATGAATAATGAAAGTGGAGTTGACTTGCAGTTGATGCTGGTGGGTCCATGTAAATTAGAACTATATTGAGCTTCGGCTTTACACAATGGAAGTCATGGTGACTGTGACAAGCTGCTGGAGCTTGAACGTATTTGGCCTTGGTTCCAAAGAAGGTAGAGATGGGAAATGGAGTTGCAAACAAATGCAATTATTTCTAGTTTTTTCAATTAAATAGAAAATAGAAAGAGGGACTATAATTTGTGAAATAGGGTTGGGAAAGTAGTGATGTTTTTATTTTCTATTTTTTGTAGAACTTTTCTTCCAGGTTTGACATGTTGGATATAACCGTCATGTCATCTTGAAGCAAAGTTACTTGATTATCTTTCTAATATATCTGCCTATATTCATGACAGTGGAACAAGGAGAAAATATAGAGATATAGAGGGGCAGCTAAATATATAACATTATTACATAGCTTCTTAACATTCCATAGAAGAAACAGGAGCTCTTTCTGGCCTTTATCCTAGGAGTCCAGCTGCTAATAAGCTGTTCTAGGATTGGTGAGAGTATGCAAGTGGTGGAAGGCTGATTCTATTTGTTATCTACTGATACAGCTTCATTATTGCCTTGCTGAGTGGGACTTCTCAGTGATCCACCTGCCTTTGACTCAAAGCTACTGCTGTAAGTAGCCCCTGGATACTTGTTGGTTTACCAACTTGAATATGAATGAAATACTCACATTAGTTCATGGATCCCTTATATAGTATAAATAGACATTTCTTTAAGCTTCCTCAAAATGAGTAAGAACATTTTTTGTGTTTGCTTTGTTTTCTAAGATAGGACAAGTAGCATCATGTTAATATGTTTATGAGATTCATCTATTAAATAACTAAAAACTACCATAGGATTGAAAGAAGATTGGCTAGAGAAATCCCTTGTAGAAAAGTTCATCTAGGCTGATGAGATGGCTCCAGATAATAAAGTTGCCTGCTTTCAAATGTGATGATCTATGCTCTTCCCCCAGAACCTACATGGAGAAAGGAAAGGATCTATACTAATAGGTTGTAGTCTGAACTCTATACATGTGTTATAATATACTCAGGTCCTCACACGTGCATAACCCATACATATAAATGAACAAACAAATATTAAATGAATATGTAAAAGTGTTCATGATGGTATTGGGAGAATATACAGTATAGTGTATTGATATCATTATGCAAATAGACATGAGATGGTAAAACTATTTTTTTAATTGAAAAGAAGCAAAAGCATTGGAGAAAATTGAGGAAGGGAATAGAGAAGCTGTATGGTTGAGATGGACAGAAAATCTGACATAGTTACCTTTGGGAAGGGAACACTACCTAGAACACAGAAATAGAGATAATTCTGAAGATGCATATGATTCAGTGTCCTTAAATTTAACATTAGACCAACCAGTATAGTCCATGGTCTCTAGTCATGGCTAGTTTAGTAGTTATACAAAGTATAACTTAACCAAGTCTGCTTTTACAATGTGAGTAGGACAAACATGAAATGGGGAAAGGTTGAGGCTGTATGCACAGATAATATAATAATTATTCACATCCTTGATGATGGTATTTTAGGAGTATTTTCTCATCTCATTAAAATACAAAGCACTTTTCATCATGGTAACTGAGCTGGAAATATGGCTACAGCCAAACCTCTCTTTGCTGGACCATTTTATTTCAACAAAAATCACAAATTAATTTAATCACCATTCACAGAGTACCTGCTTTGTGAATGATAAAGGATTATGGGCAGAGAGCTGGGAGTCATTTTGATAAGAAAGCAGGAAGGGTGATTTTGACACTGGTTACAAAGACAGGGTTCCACTCAGGGAATTCTTTAGTATTCATTAGAGAGGCATTTTCATGATGCAGATTTAGCATCCACTTAGCATTCGCAGTGAGCTCAGACCTTTATGGAAAAAATAAACAACATTCTTCCTGCTTTTATAGCACTTTATAGCTACCCTGTGTTTTTGTCAAGTACCTAATAGAGACAAGAAGAACTTGTTCTACCGGCTACTATAACAATGTGAGATTCAGATTTGGTTAAAAGGAAGTTTTGGAAGTAATTTGCAAGCAGATTTAAATCCAGACAAGAAGTTCATTTCTTGAATATTCTTGTTTCAATAAAGGTTACTTTGTCTTGCAACATATGCTTCCTAGAACCATGACACTAATAGCTTAATCATTCATCTTCTCTAATTTCTTATCAGGGGCATGTTTCATTTTCTTCCTATAAATCTTTATTCTGATCAAAGAGTCAATTAAAGAAGCATTCATCTACTTCACAGGTGGGAAAATTTCTCATTCTTCAACTGGAATAGCTACTGCCGTTGTACTTTAAAATTTGGTGCCGGATACTAGGGGAAAATGAAATTAAGATAATCTAAGTTATAACATCACCAACTCGGGCATTTGGCAGCAGAATTTGCTTTTACCTCAGAGAAATTAACATAAATAACTCACACTCTCTCCCATTCTGTCTATGCAATTTGGATCTCAGTGGGTGTATTTTGTTTGTTTGTTTGTTTTTCCCTAAAGTATTTATGTTCATTGAATGAAAGCACAGATGAAGGTTCTCACTAAGCTTAAAAGTGTCTTTTTAAGAGTCTGAATTTGGCTTCATCATTTATATTTTATCCATATACTGTTTTACTTGCAATCTTTCTAAACTGCATTATGGCAGTTCCTAGATTTTGCCTTTCTTTTCAAGATTTATTTTCTCAGTGTTGGCAACTTGAAAGCAATAGTAAAGCTTGCTCCCACCTATAAGATTTGACCTAGAAAATTACCAAGGGTGTCAGATGCAGTCTAGCTGATGAAGTTCTTAAAACATATTCTACCACAGATCTTAAACAAATGGTTCAAGGTTAAATATAATGCCTTCTCAGTCCTATTTCCCCTACACACCAAAATATGTCCCTTACAAAGTTTTTTCTTGGAGATGAGAAGAACCTTGTTGTTTCCTTGCTTATTTGGCTAAAATAATAAAATAACATAAATTGTGAAACTTAGGAACAAATAGGTTTATTTCTCAGTTTGGGAATTTAGAAGTTCAAAATTGAGGTGTGAGCAGATCTTCTTGAGGAGAGGCTACTTCTAGTTTCCCGAAGGCTATCTTCTCACAGTATCCATAGTAAGAGACCATCCGAGAACTCCCTGAAACTTTTTTTATAAGGGAAATTATGTCACTTGAGAAGCCCCACCTTATGAACTAATCACTGATTGTGGTGATTTAACTGATAAATGTCCCTGACAGGCTCAGGCATTTGAATTCTTAATGACCTGTTGCCAGCACTGTTTGGAAAGGTTATGGAGGAATGTAGACCTGATAGAGGAATTAGGACATGGGCTTGTGGTGGTGAATTTTGAGATTTTAAATCTTCCCTTTGCTTCCAGTTCTCTGTCTGCCTCTTGCTGGTGGCTGGAGATAGTATTTCTCAGTTTCCTGATCGGCCACTATGTTTGCTCAATTTCATGCCACCATGCCTTGATGGACTTTTATTCTTCTAGAACCATAAGCCCAAATACAATCTTCCTTTTATAAGCTATCTTGGTAAGGCATATATTGATATTTTATAAATCAACAGAAAAAAATAGCTAATACACTGTCCAAATGCTCTACCTTAAAATTCATTTCTGTGATGAATTAGTCTCCTAGTGCAAAGTGGATGAGAAGTGTAAACTTCTTTGACAACATTGATATATTCACTTGTTGACTTTGAGTTCAGTCTTCTAAGTTTTCAATGGAACTAAAAATTTTGAGGCTTTCCTGAATTTATAAAAGTCACTCATGAACACAATGGGCCTAATCTATTAAGATATAGATTTTTGATTCAATAATCATTTTGATCCAACACTTGAGAGCCAATCAATAACTTCACCCTCCCTGCTCAGAAATCTTCAACTCATTTTATAGTGGTAGAATTATAATTTTTTATTTCTAGTTACTTTGGAATACTTCCAACTTATGTGGCCATATTTTCAGCTTTAGAATCATCTGTAATAAATATATGCTAGATATACCTTACAGTAGAAATGTCTGGTTTGACACCATGGTGTGGATTGATAACAAAGATGGCAACAGTTAGAAAGATATCCAGGAACTCCTTTACACTTAGGGAAAATATGGAGAAGTACTGTCACAAGATTCTGAAATAATAAAATAAATTATACATTAATGAGAAGTAGATTCTTAGGACCACAAATAGCTACAACTTAGCTTAGCCTTTGAGTCAACTTGATATGGGATGTTCTTCTGTATATATTTTGTTTTATTGGTTAAAAAATAAAGCTGTTTCAATCAATGGCTTAGCAGAGTAAAGTCAGGCAGGAAATCGAGAGAAAGTAGGTGGAGTCAAAGAGATGCCATGTAGCTGCCAAAGGAGAAGGATGCTGGAAACTTGCCAGTAGGCCACAGCCTTGTGGTGATATACAAATTAATAGAAATGGGTTAATTTAAGATATAAGAGCTAGCTAAGAACACACCTAAACTATTGGTCAAACATTGTTGTAATTAATATAGTTTCTATGTGATTTTTCAAGTCTGGGTGGCTGGAAAATGAACTAGCAGTTGCCAGTTACACCAAGTGATTTGCAATAATTGGTGAAAAAGAATAATTGTCTTATCCACCACCCTTTGGAAGTACTGTCAGGGACACCTGACCTGTTCAACAGGACCTGAATAGGGGAGTGTGGATTAAGAAAGAAAGAGACAGTAGAGTCAGTAGGGCTCTCAGTGAATACTGCAGCAGCCCAGAATTTATTTCTCATGGCCCTATTATACCCAAGGACAAAAGGAGAAGACAAAAGACTTCCTTACCATGGTTCAAGGAACAAACAAACATAATCACCTCCTTACTCTCAAAATATTTAATACCCACACCTTTAGCCAAACATTTTGTTATTTGGTCTTGAAGAACAAAACATCCTGTAGCCACACCTTTGGCCAAACATCCTGTTATTTGGCCTTGAGGAGCAAGAACACACTTGAGTTCTCTGACATTATGTCAAGATGGACAAAGTTTGTCCATCTCTGACAGTTTGGTAGGGGACATACTGTCTTAACCATGGTTTCTTTGTTGGTTCATACTAGTAATCCTCTCTCAGAAAATAACTGAGATAGAAGAGAAAGATATAGATGAGTTTACTCTGGAAATACTAAGGCAGTAGAAGCATGAACTCTCATATGGTACAGGAGAACAGTGGAGCAGGCTCCCTTGGTTTTGTTGGCTTGTGAGGAGCCTGACTGGTATAGTATTTGATATGATGTATCCCCAGGATGGTAAGCATTAATGAAGTAAGTCATCAACCATTGATTTGTTGATTATTTGTAATAGGCAGAACCTTGAAACAACCTAGTTGTCCCTCAATGGAAGAACAGATAAAGAAAGTGTGGCACATCTACACATTGGAATACTACTTAATGGTAAAAAACAACAACAACAAAAAAAACCAATGACATCTTGAATTTTGCATGCAAATGGATGGAAATGAAAACACTATCCTGAGTGAGATAACCCAGACCCCAAAATATGAATATGGTATGTACTCACTCATTAGTGGATTCTAGCCATAAACAAAGGATATTGAGCCTATAGTTTATGATCCTAGAGAACCTAAGTAATAAGGTGAACCCAAAGAAAAACATATAGATCCTTCTGGAAATTGGACGCAGACAAGATAGTCAGGCAAAAGTTGGGAACATGGGGGTGGTGGTGGGGTGGGGGGAAGATGAGAAGGGGAGAGAGAAGGGAGAAGGGGAGGAATAGGGAGATCTTGGGGGAGTGGGATGGTTATGATGGTGGAAGGACGGATATGGAAGCAGGAAAGAAGATATCTTAATTAAGGGAGCCATTTTGGCATTGGCAAGAGGCTTAACTCTAGAGGGGTTCCCAGGTGTCCACGG
>LOJH01004687.1:3820-25769 GCA_001685095.1 Ellobius talpinus | reverse complement strand
ACAGTTGTGAGCTGCCATGTGGGTTCTGGGAATTGAACCCGGGTCCTCTGGAAGGACAGTCAGTGATCTTAACTGCTGAGCCATCTCTCTAACTCCTAAATAACTTTTAAACTTTTTCATTTCACTTATTTTTGAGACAGGGTCTCTCTTTGTAGTCTAGGCTAGCCTACAGCTCATTATTTGTAGCTCAGGCTAGCCTTAAACTTACACAGGTCCTCTTGTCTCAGCCTCTTGTTTGAGTGCTGTAATTGTACATGTAAACCCACAACACCCAATACTGGTTTTTGTTTTTTGAGACTATATCCAGGACTATTCTGGGGCTCACTGTGCAACTAAAGATAACCTTTAACTTCTGAACCTCCTACCTATAGCTTCTGAGTTTGGGGACTACAGCTGTGCACCACCACACTTGGTTTTGTGCAAGTTCTAGCCCTACCAGGCCTACACAGTGACAAAAACATTACAGCTGTCATAACATTGTCGAATGGGTGAGGTTTTGTTTTTCGTTTCCTTAATGGCTAATGATGTTACACACCTTATGTTCTTATGGTCATTTGTGTGTCTTTTAAAAGGGGGAAAAGATCGCTCCAAATCATTTGTACTTTTTAAAAATTGGGTTGTCGGTCTTTCTGTTGTTGTCCGTTTATAATGTGTATCTGGATCTTAGATGCTTTTGAGGTGTGTGATTTGCAAATATGTTTCCATTGTATGAGTTGTTGCTGTTTCTTTATGGTGTCCTTTAATTTCATATACAAAAGTTTTTTGTTGTTGAGTTCAGTTTATATTTTTTGCCTTTTGTATGCATCTTAGGCGTCCTGGCCTTTCTCCCCCTCCCCTTCTTTTTGGTGAGGATTGAACCCAGGGCCTCCCACACATGGTTGAAAAGTGCTGTAACACTGAGCTAACCTAATTCTCTAGTTACTTTTGAAAGTATATATAAAACATGGAATTACACTCCATCTTTTCTTCTTTGTATGTGGTGCTGGAGACCACTTGGGCCTTCAGCAGACTCTGTACACACCCTACCACCGAGTGAATCTCTAGGGCCCACTTGAATTTTTGTTAGATATGTATGTACTCCATCTATGAAGACTGAGTGTGCCTTCTCTCCATCCTTACCCATACCGTGTATTAATCAGCTTTGGTTTGTTTGGTTTTGACAGGCGGGAATAAAATTTTAAAAGCATTTCATCAGTAATTTATTTACTTTATTACATATGTATTTCTTCAGCCTATAGTCACTCATAGGTATGTTGAATGAATGTTCACATCTTTTGTATGTTTTTTTTTTCTTTAATTGGTTGTAACAGATGCTACATTTATGTGTGACAAGCGGTGTAACAAGAAAAGATTGTGTGGCCGGCATAAATGTAACGAGATATGCTGTGTGGTAAGTGGACTTAGCATTGGTTGGTGTAATCGGATTCCATTCATCTGGAAGCCTCAACCCTCTAGAATATGACCCAGATTTAGAGGTCAACCTAAACAGCAGAGTTTCTCCTGATCCCCACGTGCACTCAGCAGACAGCCTTTTTAGGCTTTTAGTGGCATCCACTGCACAGGGGAAGAGGAGGATGTGTAGAAGGCCTCCTCCGACCCCAATCCTGAGACGCTTTAGTTTTGCTTTTTGAGATTTCCTTTTNTTTTAAGCCTTGGTGTGTGGGGGTGTCTGTTTTGGTCAGTATGGGGTTTGTATACATGAGTGCAAATGCCTACAGAAGCTAAAGGTCAGTATCAGACCCCTCTGGAACTGAAATTACAGGCAGTTGGAAGCCACCTGGCATGGGTCCTCTGCAAAAGCAGTAAATGCTCTTACCTATTAAGCCATCTCTCCAGCTCCCAAGACAACTTGAGAATGGTCCTTTGGGACTGTGTTGTCCCAGTATAGTGGGCCATATCAGAGGCCAAAATAAGTATCCTGGGTTTTGTTTCTTTTTAAATACAGGTTCTCCATTTATTGCCCTAGCTGGCCTAGATAGTACCTTGAACTTAGGGTGGATTCTCCTGCCTCTGCCTTCCTAGTGCTGAAATTACTAGTGTTAAGACATCATGTCTGGCTGACTATGGCATTTTTTTAAAGGCACAAGTTTTATTTATTTAAAATAATTGTTTCTAGCTGGGCGGTGGTGGCGCACGCCTTTAATCCCAGCACTTGGGAGGCAGAGGCAGGCGGATCTCTATGAGTTCAAGGCCAGCATGATCTACAAGAGCAAGTTCCAGAACAGGCTCCAAAGCCACAGAGAAACCCTGTCTCGGAAAAAAAAAATGTTTCTGTAGAGTTAATTGTAGATCCTCTACCTGACATTGGTATTGTGTTAATCTATATGTGTGTGTATATATATATATATATATGTAATGAGATGTGAGATGCTGTATGATACATATAAGTAAAGCAACATATATATACACATACAAACAAGGGAGAATAATAACAAGGTAGTGTAACTATGTGTATATGTTATTCGTGTATATATGCTTGCAAACTGCAAAGTTCCTTTTTTTTTTTGAGATGGTCTCACTATGTAACCTAGCAGGCCTGGAACTTACTATGTAGGCGAAGGCTGGCCTTTAACTCACAGAGATCTGCCTACCTCTGCTTCTGCTTCCCAAATGCTGCTATTAAAGGCATGCAACACAATACCTGACACAATTTTTAAATATTTATATTTTGCCACTATGGAGATAGTTAAGTTAGTAAAGTGCTTACCTTACAAGCATAAGGACTTGCGTTTGAATCCCAGCACTCTTTAAAAATGCTGGGCATGCTGGAGGACCAAGAAGGCTGAGTCTGATGAAGCAAGACTTTGCTGATACACTCCTCCTAGACAAAGGGGTGGAGAGAGAAGCCCTTACTGGAGAAAACCACAGGGCTGACTATACTACCCAACATTTTTCACTGTCCTTGCTTTTTTTTTAAATTAATTTAACATCTATTGAAGAGAAGTGGGTGTGCTTATTTAACACTGTAAAAAAGAAAATGCTTCATTCCCAGTGCTGGGGAGACATAGGCGGGAGAATCCCTGGAGCTTGCTGGTGAGCTGTTCTAGCCCATTGATGAACTCCAAGTTAATGAGAGACCTTATCTCAATGGAGATGAGAGTGTTCTGAGAGTGGGACCTGAGCCTGGCCTCTGGCCTCCTCTCATACCCACACACATGTACCTAACACGCATGTAAAAACCCTGTGTTGACAAAGGAAAGAGTGATGCTGTTGTGTTCTATACCAAGGTAGATGAGTCAGTGTTTGGAAATCTAAAGATTGCTCTTTCAGAAAGTTCAAACCGAAGCAGCGAGGTAGCACAGCAAAGCCCATCCACACAGCATCCAGCTACAATAAGTGTCTGCTCATGACTAATCTTGTGTCATTCCTGTCTTCCCCTTCTTCTGTTCATAATGTGTGCAGCCTTGTTTTTATTTTGTTTGTAAAATGGAGAAGAATCATGAATAGAAATCTCTCCTCTTAGGACAAGGAGCACAAGTGTCCTTTGATTTGTGGGAGGAAGCTCCGTTGTGGCCTTCATCGGTGTGAAGAACCTTGTCATCGAGGGAACTGTCAGACCTGCTGGCAAACCAGTGAGTGCCTTCACCGTATACTTAAAGAGTTTCTGGAGCCAGTCGTAGTGTCGTATGTCTTTATTCAGCACTTAGAGGCAGAGGCGAGCAGATCGCTGTCAGTTTGAGGCTAGCCTGGTCTACATAGTGAGTTCTGGGACTACATGTAGCTAGAACTACATAGTGAAACCCTGTCTCAAAAACAAAACAAAAGTTTCCTGGAGTATTTTGAGCAGGTGGTTTGCTTAGATTGATAAGAGTTATTGAAGTAAGCCTTACTATTTCAAACATGTTGAGACTTTGTAGTTATTCTTAGCCAGACCTTCCTATAATGACAGTACAGGAGACAGCAGGGCAGTGGTGAGAAGATAGCAGGTGTGTAAGTACAAAACCTCAAGTTCAACCCCCAGAACTAGGCAGGGGGCTAAATAAATGACAAAATTAAATATACCTTTCTGTGCATATTATTATATCCCAAACACAGGAAGGCTTGTTTTCTTTCATCCATTCCCTCAGGTTTTGATGAATTAACCTGCCACTGTGGCGCCTCTGTGATCTACCCACCAGTCCCCTGTGGAACTAGGCCTCCTGAGTGTACTCAGACCTGTGCCAGAGTCCATGAATGTGACCATCCAGGTGAGTCCCATCATGTTGCCACCTCTCACAGCCTACTCACAGCCTGTGGTTTAGCGTGTGGCTGTGTAGAGGTCTCAGACCATTTGGGTTAGCTGCCGTTGCTCCCCTGCTTCTGTGAAGGTGGATCTTGTATCTGCCATCTAAGCCACCGCCAATACTTGACAACACGCTCACTTCTTCAGTCCTCCAGCTGTCAGACACATCCCGAAGTTTGGAAGAAACCCTAGTTTGTTTTTCAGACTTCTCTCCCTTTGTTGCCTCAACTTTTTGTACATATTTCAAAATTGGACTTTTTTTTTTACAGAATTAAAAATAATTTAGTTAAAGCTCAGCAGGTAAAGGTGCTTACTTCCAAGCCTGGTGACCTGAGTTTGATTCCTTGGTCCCTGTGGTGAGAACTAACTCCCGAAACTTGTTCTCTGATCTCCACGCACGTGCCATGATGCACACACACACACAGCAAAAAAAATAAGTTAACTATGATTTTAAAAAAAATCTTGAATTTGGTTTTTGTTAGAGAAGCAATATGTTTCTTAAGTAAAATTAAATTATAAAAAATTTGGGCTTGAGAGTTGTCTCACCAGTTAAGAGCACTGGCTGTTCTTCCAGAGGACCTGGGTTCAATGCCTAGTACCCATATGACAGCTCATAACTGTCTAAAACTCCAATTCCAGGGAGTCTGGTGCCCTCACACAGGCATACATGCAGGCAAAATACCACATAAAAATAATTTAATTTAAAACTTTAAGTCAAAAGATTGATATTAGATCACCTACTATAGCACTTTTTAAAAAAATTTATTTTTAATTATGTGTATGTCTATGAGTATGTACATGAATGTAGAGGCCAGAAGTGGTATCAGATCCTCTGGAGCTAGAGTTATAGGTGGTTGTGAGCTGCCTATTAGAGTCCAGAGAACTGAACTCTGCTCCTCTGAACCATTTCTCTAGCCTTCTATTGTGTCACCTTAGAGTTATATATCTGTCTATATGCATACATATGTTACATATATATTTGTGTGTATATATTTGTGTGTGTATTTGCCTTTTAGACTAACAGAGAGGTCCTACTGAATATGATTTAATTTTTTTATAGTGTAGTTTGTTGTTGGGGTTTTTTTTAGATTTATTTAATTATTTTATGTATATGAGTACTCTCTGTCTGCATGTGCACCTGCACAGCAGAAGAGAGCATCTGATCTCACTATAGATGGTTGTGAGCCACCATGTGGTTGCTTGGAATTGAACTCAGGACCTCGGGAAGAGCAGCCAGTGCTCTTAACCTCTGAGCTATCTCTCCAGCCCTGTTGGTGTGTTTTCTGAGGGGTTGAGATAGTCTTAGTTTGTAGCCAGCCTGACCTCCAGCTTGCCATGTCTTATCAGGTTGGCCTCAAATTCTTGATCCTTCCGCCTCAGTGTCCTGAGTGTTGAGGTTACAAGCGTATAACCCCATATCTCAACAAAATAATACCAATTTGTATTTTCTCACATTTTTACCTTTGGAAGAATAGTCAGTGCTCTTAACCCCTGAGCCATCTCTCCAGCCCAACAACATTGAATTTTATAACAGTGGGGTGACCTGTTACATCAATGGTTCTCAACCTTCTAGTGCTATGACTCTTCAATACAGTTCCTCATGTTGTTGTGACCTCCAACCATAAAATCACTTCATTATGACTTCATAACTGTAATTTTGCTACTGTTATGAATCGTAATGTAGTATCTGTTTTCCAATGGTCTTAGGCAACCCTGTGAAAAGGTCGGTTGACCTCCAAGGGTCACAACCCGTCGTTCGAGAACTGCTGTCACATGGATAGGCCACCATTTTTCTAGTCCCATTTTATGTTGTTGGATATTTAAGTTGTTTTCAGTTTTTCTCTGATAAACTACTATAAATACCAGGCCAAAGCCACATGACATCGCATCACATTTGCCTTGTCTACTCAGTCTAGTTGCTGACTGTTGTCCTACGTCTTATTAGATGCTGGTGTGTGACAAGACTTCCTGAGGAGTTACAAAACATAAGTCCATTCCTCCAGATAGGGAGCCCACAACAGACCAAAGTACAGATACCACCAAAGTCCATCTTGGTGAGCCAGTGAGTTTTATTGGTGTTACTTACAGGAGCAAAAATGACTCAGTGACAGCTGAATGAGCATAGTGTACCCCAGCACAGGTGACAGCTCTCACAAAAGCTGGGAACCTAGAGCCCTCTGCATAACCTGCAGGAGGCTCAACATATTGGAGAGTGTCCTTTCCAGGTGCCTCGGCTGGTCTAAGCTTCCTCTAGGCAGCTAGTCAGGTCTCAGGGTCTTTGCAGCTTGGCTTGTCTGAGAGCAACTCTCTGCTGGCTTTTATTTGACTCTGAGAAGAAGGGAAGGACCAAGGGACCTAGTGAATCTGGACAGTTTCAGGAGCTTCTGTGGATGGTGGACTGTTCTGATCTCAGAGGAACTGATAAGCAATAGTTCGTTGTTTCACTTACTAACCCCACAAAATAACTCAAGGCCCCAGATCTGATACCTACACGAGGTCTAGCCATGTGATTTGAATTAAAATTAGATGGCTGGCTCTCAGTTTTTGTTTTTTTATTTAAATTTCATATAGTAAAACAGAACTAAACAAATTTATTATGAAGTAGAAAACCCTTTTTTGGGAAACTTAGAATGATCTTCCCAGCATGGTTTGTAAATTCCTGTCTTGGTCGTCATACCAGCATGAAGTTTCCAGGCCAGTTCCTACTCAGCCCCTCTTTTCTACTAGCTTCCAGGATTACAGATGATGTCCAAATCCTGCTGGGTAGTATCCTTAGTAAGACCTTTAAAACTTATACATTGTGGTGTTTTTACCTGCTTTTGTTTAGCATTCATTTTCATTTTCTTGAGTGTCTTTTGAATATCCAGCATGGTGTCGGTCAGAGGGAACTTTAGAGAATGAAAAAAAATCTCTCATTACTAGAGTCTTGTGTTCCTGAGAGTTAGAGAATAATGGTCAAATACCTATACATGCAGTTCGGCCAGCTAACAAGGCTGCGAGCCTTGTGTTGGAGACCTAAAACACATGAGGGAGTATAGGAAGCTTAGATAGGGTACTTACTTAATCTGTGGCACTGAAAGTAATCAATAGAAGCATTTAAATCATTAGAAAATTATATTGTATGGATGGGTATTTTGCCTACTTGCATGTTTGGTGACTGGAGGCCAGAAGAAGGCATCCGATTCCCTGGAACTGATCTTACAAATGGTTGTGAGCTACCATGTGGGTGCTAGGAGTTGTGCCATCTGTGCAGCCCACACCAGAAGCATTTTACACAGAATAAATGACAGTTGTCTGGACATTAGTTATCGGTTCACACAGAAGCACCGGCAGACCAAGTGGCTATCTCCCTTAACTTTTTTTCCCATTCCAGCTCATTTTTCTTTTTTAAAGATGTGTGTGTGTGTGTGTGTGTGTGTGTGTGTGTGTGTGTGTAATTGCTGCATGTATGAGTGCCAGCATAGGCAAGAAGAGGACATTCAGTCCCCTAGAGCTAGTTACAGCCAGTTGTGACCCACCGGCATGGGTACTGGGGCCCAAATTTGAGTCCTCTGGAAGAGTAACAAACTTTAACTGCTAAGCCGTCTTCCTAGCCCCAGATACTCATTTTCCAGTACTCAGATATAAAGCCAGTTATGTTTCTACTTCCTCATGATCATTTAGAATAATTCCTAAGTCCAGAATCTAAAACATTTATAGCATGTTTATAGTATTTGTGACCTTATTTAGACATTATTTCTAAAGTTCTGTTTCTGTTTTTGCAGTGTATCATTCTTGTCATAGTGAGGAGAAGTGTCCCCCTTGTACCTTCTTAACTCAGAAGTGGTGCATGGGCAAGCATGAGGTAAGTTTGCTCTTTCCTAGGTGTCTGTAGTTTCAGTCAGAAATGTATGCTTAGTTGCTTAAACATTTCTCAAAATAAACATAGTCCAAGAAGCAGAAGCTTTCTGTTACCACCTTTCTCACTTTTGTGTCAAAAATTCCATACATTAAAATGTGTCAGGGGTTGGCAACATGGCTCATCCTAAATACACCGTTTAACACACCTGACAGTCTGAGTTTAATTCCTTTAACCTACATAAAAGGTGGAGGGAGAAAACTGACTGCATAAAGCTGACCTCTGACCTTCACATGGATGCCAGAGCACACTTGTATGCATAAACACAGTAATAATGCAGTAAAATAAGTTTTTGAAATTGATTTTATTTCATGTGTATGAGTATTTTGCCTGCATGTACGTCTGTGTAATATGTGTGTGCCTGGTGTCCGTGGAGGCCAGAAGAGGACATCAGATCCCCTGGAACTACAGTCACAGATGGGGTTGTAAACTGCCATGTAGTTGCTGGGACTCAAACCTGGGTTCTCTAGAAGAGCAACCAGTGCTCTTAACTGCTGAGCCATTTCTCTAACTCTGATCTATCATTTTAAAATCTGATTATAACCTTGAAATGTAGCAGAGTTGACCATGAGAGCACATGCTGTGTGTTGCCCTGGCTGTCCCAAACTTGCTCTGTAGACCAGGCTGTCCTCAAACTCAGAGATTCACCTGCCTCTGCCTCCCAAGTGCTGGCACTAAAAGTGTGTGATACTACCACTGGATGGTGTGAAATTCTTAAATAGTGCATTTTAAATATATAAATAAATGAGGCTAGATAGATGATTCAGCTGTTAGGAGCACTTGCTGATCTCCAGAGGACTTGGGTTTAGTTCCCAGCACCCATGTGACAACTCACAACCATCTGACACTCCAGTTCTAAGGACTCTTCTGTCCTCTTCTGACCCGAGGGCATAAGGCATGCATACATACATGCAGGCAAAACACTTATACAAGTAAATAAATAAATAAAATTTTAAGTATCAGTGTATATTTAGGAGCCAACAAGATGGTTTAATGGACAAAGATGCTTGTCAAGCCTGGCAACCTGAGTTTAATCCTGGGTCACATGGTAGAAGAGACCCAGCTTTCTCAAATTGTCCTCTGACCTCCACACAACAGCTGGCACATATGTGATCACACACATTCACACACACATACACTCACACAAACATTACAATGTTTTTTTAAAAATTATTTTGTTATGTACAATGTTCCGCCTGCATGTATGTCTGCATGCTGGACATGGGGCACCAGATCTCATTATAGATGGTTTTGAGCCACCATGTGGTTTCTGGAACCTCTGAAAGATCAGCTCTGTCAATGTTCCTAAGCTCTGAGCCATCTCTCCAGCCCCAAATTAGAGCTTTTTAATATACATTTATTACAGATAGCTGAGAAAATACTGTTCTGGTACAAAAACACTTTTTTTGTTATGCTGCAGATTAAACCAAGGGTTTTGCACCAGTTGGGTATATTGGTTAGTTTTAAATAACACAACTTAATACAACCTAGATGGACCAGAGGAGAGAGTTTCAATGAGAATTTAGACCAGGTTAGCCCGTGGGTATGTCTTTGGAGGATTATCAGTTGATAATTGATATGAACCCAGTCCACTGTGGAAATCACAGTTCCCTAGTCACAGGGACCTGAACCATGAAATAGTGGAGAGATCAGGCTGGGCAGCAAACAAGCTGCAAGCCCCCTCTTCTGTGATGGTGGATGTGCTGTGACTAGCTGCTGAGTTCCTGCCCTAACTTCCCTTCAGTAATGGACTGTAGCCTGAAATTGTAAGCCAAACAAACCATTTCCTACCGACGGGCTTTTCTCAGGCTGCTCTGTCACAGCAACATAAAATGAAACTAGATCCAAAATTGGTAATGAGGTTGTTGCTCTGGTAAACCTGGCCATGTTGGTTTTGGGGGAAGAATATAGAAGTGGGCTGCATAAGCCATTGAATCCTGTTGACAGAGGTAAATAGGTCATTCTAGTAGGAGCGTAGAAGACATGTGTGCCCTTCAAGAGCTGATCCTTACGGTTTCAGGGAGAGCGAGGACATTATCAGGAATTGGGCTTTTCAGGAACTGTTGGCTAATAATTTGTGTGTGTTGATCAGGCTGGGGCTGAAGAAAAGCCATGATCGATAAGAGATCAGCAGCAGTGGGACAGAACTTTCTGTGCGTCCTAGAGACAGGCATTCCCTTGGGATCAGCACAAAGAAGCTGACCTAGCTCTTGTCCAGGGGCCAGGCTACATCTCAAGCCTGCAGAACTTGACATTGTAGGAGTTACCACATGGTACTGGTTTTGAAGGCACAAAGGGGTCGTGGAGAGCAGCTGAAGCCAGACACCATGTGTCAGGGTCCAAGTCCCTACAAAGAGTCCCTGAAAGGCAGTTGGTGAAGCCTCAGTTGCAATGGAGACCCCACAGTATTGGAAATGCCAGGACTTCAGAATGTCCACCAAGGATCGCTGCTGATCTGAATGGATCCAGGCTACGAGAGAAGCTGTGTGCCCTGTGGATGTCAGAAATGAAGCAGTAAGGCTGCCTGAGCCCTCTGGAATCTGGAAGATTACATTATGATTGAGTCCCCTGTGTTGGACATTGAGCTGCAGGATTTGGGTTTTGCTTTGGTGTAGCTGCTTTTATGCCCTAGTTCTTCCCTTTTGGAATAAGAATGTTTAAGTATGTAACTTGTTTTTTATCTTTCAGGAGCTCACATTTAAGAAACTTTGGACTTTTAAAGAGACTTTGGACTTTTGAAGTGTTGGAATTTTTGAAGACTTTGGGGGGCTTTTTTTGGAGTTGGACTATATTTTATATTAAGATATTGCCATGAGATTTGGGGACAAGAAATGTAAAATTATTGTTCAAAGTGACATGTTTGTGTGCTAACTTGACAAGGGGTGGATTATGCTGGTTTAACTGTTAATTTGACACAACCTAGAATCACCCAGGAAGAGGGTCTTAATGAGAAGTTACTTAGATCAGATTTGGCCTGTGGGTGTGTCTGTGGGGGATTATCTTGATTGTTAATTGATGTGGGAAGACACAGCCCATTGTGAGAGGCACCATTCCTTAGGCAGGAAAATCCTAAACTATATGAATGGAGAAATCAAGCTGAGCAGCAAGCAAGCAATATGCATGTATTCGTTTCTCTCTTCTTTGAGTGTGGACATTACTAGCTGCTCGAGTTCCTGCCTTGACTTAAATGCAATAATGAACTGTAACCTGGAATTGTAAGACAAATAAACCCTTTCCTCATCTGTTTCTTTTTGTCAGGCTATTTTATCTCAGCAACAGAAATGACAAGAGTCCTGTGACTGAGCTGTATCCCTAGCCAGTAAAAGAAATGTTCCTTAACATTTTGTTGTATAGCCAGGGATATATGATTCATGTTTCTCCTACTCCCAAGATGATACATTTTGTGGCCTGCTCTTGTTACTTCATAACATAACTCTTGATATCTGTAACATGTTTTCAATATTCTTTTATCTTTAAAGAACATATTTTTCCTATACTTATTTCCTGTGGTGGTTCAAGTCATAGCCCTTCATGTTTCTTCTCTTTATATCATTTTTGTAGTTGCTTTGAGGCAGGATTTTGTATAGCTCAAATTGGCCTCGAACTTGCTACCTCGCCGAACCTCTTGGGCTCCTGATCCTCCTGACTTTATCTCCTAGGTGCTGGGATTATAGGCATGTGCCACATATTCAGTCTGTGGATCTTACTTCCTCTGTCAGCTTCTCTGCTGTAAAATGCTCATGTGTTATCTTTATTCAGTAAGTAATACCTGAATACCTACTCTGTGCCGGGTACTAGACTAGGTATGGGGTGATTCAAGTTAAGACTGACACACCCCTGCCCTTGTGGATCCACTATTCAGGGATGCGTCAGCAGACAGAAACAGACAGTTAAGTTCCGTAATGTGAAGAATGCAGAGTCCTAGGGGCTTAGATCTGCCAAAGTTATTCAAGATGAAATAACACTAGAAAGGACAGTAAGATGCAAGCAAGTCCAGTGAGGATTGTGTGACAAGAACACAGAACATATGCAGGATGTATCCCTAATTCCAAAGCAATTGGGAGCATGTGTGTCCTAGATCTGACGGCCTCTTCAAATGGTGCTATTGGAGTTGGATGTTGTAGCAAACGCTTGTGATCTCAGCATTAGAAAGGCTGAATGAAAGGAAGGAAGACAGACTTCGAGGCTAGCCTGGGTTGCACAGCAAGACTCCATGTCAAAATAAAAAGTCATGTGTTGCTGGAATGAAAATTGTTTCCAAATTTCAACAGCTCTTGAAGGAATTTGAGTGAATACATAAAAGTAACCTTGAAGCTGAGCATAGCAGCACATACCTATAGTCCTAGCACTTGGGGAAGAGGAAGCAAGAGAATCAAGAGTTCAAAGCCAGTCTGTACTATATAGACCCTGTTTCAACCAGGCAGTAATGGCACACACCTTTAATCCCAGCACTCGGGCGTCAGAGGCAGGCAGATCTCTAAGTTTGAGGTCAACCTGGTCTCCAGAGAGAGTTCCAGGACAGCCAGGGCTACACAGAGAGACCTTGTCTTAAAAAAACAAAATCTTTGATCTCATGGCAGTAAGTTTGTAGCCTGTCTCTCCAGCAATGCAGGCAGGTTTTCAAGAAATAAAATGAGTTGAGAGTTCCTGTTGCTTCTTCATTTTTAAAAAATTATATTTATGTGTGTGTGTGAGATGGGGGTGATGGGAGAAAGTTGTGTGCCACGGTTTTGTGTGGAGGTCAGGTTACAGCTGCAGGAGTTGGTTCTTTACTCCTGTATGGGTCCTGGGAATTGAATTCTGTTCATTGGTCTTGGCAGCATGTGCTTTTACCCACTGAGCCAACTGACCAGTCCTTGCTTGTCATTCTTGTGACAAGGTTACCTGATTCTGAGACACCAGCTGGCAGATATGATGCAATAGTTGACTAATCACAGGATAGCCTTCTGCAGCAGTGCCAAGACAATATCTGTCTAACGCTCAGACTTAGGAGACTGGGTGACAGTATCATCTCATCCTCGTTTGCCATAGGGATTCAGGGGAGGAAGGGAAAGGTGGGATGTTAAGACAGGGTCTTGTTCTCAGGCTGACTTCAGACTCAATCATCCTCAGCCTCTTGAGTGCTAGGACAGTACACATGTACCACCATCATGGTTACAGCATTTCAAAAGGATTCCCTAGTTACCTGGTCTTTTCTGTTTATTACCCATTTATTAAGAAGTTTGCTGGGTCACAGTTGGTTAGTGCCACGACCTTATCCTTAAAGTTCCCTTTTGTTTTTCTTATGCATTTGGACTTTGAAAATCTTTGTAACTGTTGCCAGGCAGTGGAGGTGCACACCTTTAATCCCAACACTGGAGGCATAAGCAAGTAGATCCCTGAGTTTGAGGCCAGCCTGATCTACAAAGCAAGTTCCAGGACAGCCAGAGTTGTATGTAATACAGAGAAACTCTGTCTCGAAAACAAAGATCTGTTTTCAGTTCAAGGAGGTTTTTTTTAGGTTTTTGTTGGTTTGTTTTTAATATTTATGGCTATGTGTGGTGGTACCCAACTTGAACTGAGTACTCAGAAAGACGAGGCAGGTGATCTCTGTGCTTTGACTCCAACTTAATCTACATAGTAAGACCCTGCCTCCAAAAAAAAAATTTATTTAAGCCAGGCACTATGGCACATACATAGAATCCTATAATCAGGAATCCAAGGTTACCTGTGACTGCATAATTTGAGGCCAGCCTGGGCTGTTGGAGATCCCATCTCAAAAATTCCTAAACAGGGCCAGCCACATGGTTCAGCAGGTAAAGGCACCTGCCACCAAGTCTAATGACCTGAGTTTAGTCCCTGGGACCCACATGCTGGGAGCTGGAGAACCAGCTCCTACAAACTGTTCCTTCACCACTACATGGATACTATGGCACACACACTAATACATGTCAAAACAAACCCACAGCTCATTTTCTGAAGAGTGTAAACATAGCTCATGCGTCAGTATTTGCCGAGTGTGCGTGAGGCTCTCAATTCAGCCTCAGTGCTGCCAAAAAGAAAAGGTAAAAGCAAGTATTCTAGGAGTAAAGCTTCACCCTGAACGCACACAAAGATGAGAACCTGGCTGCTTCTCTCTCTCCTAGTTACGAAGCAACATCCCCTGTCACCTGGTTGATATCTCTTGCGGATTACCCTGCAGTGCCATGCTACCCTGCGGGATGCACAAATGTCAAAGACTCTGTCACAAAGGAGAATGTCTTGTGGATGAGGCCTGCAAGCAGCCCTGTACCACCCCCAGAGCTAACTGTGGCCACCCATGTATGGCACCCTGCCACCCCAGTTCACCCTGCCCTGTGACAGCTTGTAAAGCCAAGGTAAGTTGACTCCAGACTTGACCTGCAGTGGCCCCTGTCTGTGCACCCAGAGAAATCATGCAGTCTGTGTGATATTGTTTGAAGTGTTGGCACTATACCCAACGAACAAGAGATAGGTGGTCCCTTACAATAAGATAGGGCAGACAGATAATAGCTAAGTGATGTCTCAGGTAATTAGGACTCTGGTGTCATAGAGGAGTAATTATGCCTGCATGGAAGGTAAGTGGGAGATTTGGTTTGGTTGAGGGGTCAGGAAGGGCCACCCCGAAGAAAGCAGGGGCCATCTGGACCTTGGTTGAACCTTTGTCAAGTGGGTACCCCGGATTCAGTGTTAGAAGCTTCGTTCTAGGTTTGCCCTTTCAGCTGGGAATAAGAGACGTACTTTCCAGATGGGCGTTATGACAGGACATGTACCTCCTAGCACGTTCATTGCTGTGCTGCCAGTCCGCATGTGTGCTGGTTAGAGAAGCTGGCCCGGCTGGTCGCTGTCTGGCATCATTAGGGAAGGCTTTAGCAGTGAAGCCTGCCTGAGTCCCCCCACCATTCTCTTGTGGGAAGAGTCACGCCACACTCACTGGTATTTCAGGTAGAGTTACAGTGTGAATGTGGGAGAAGAAAAGAAATGGTGATCTGCTCGGAAGCGTCCGGCACCTATCACAGGTGAGTGCTGTAACTGTCCTCGGAGTTGTCCAGTTGAAAGGGAGTCATTTCTTCTCCAGTGCTGGAGACTGAACCCTGGGTCCTGCACATCCTAAGTTTGTAAATGCTATGCCACTGACTATAGCTCCAGCCGTAGGCACTTGGTGGTGTTTGCCGTTGTTTGTGAGCTGTTTTTGTTCTCCGTAAAATTTTGCATTTATTATCTGTGTGCATGTACATGTGTGTATATACACATGGCACAATGCATACGTGGAAGTAAAAGGACATCTTGGGGGAGTTGGTTCTCTCCCTCTGCTGTGTGGGTTCCAGGGATCAAAATGAGATTGTCCTGGCTGTAAGCACTTTTTACCTGTTGAACCATCTTGCCAGTGCCCTAGAAAGCTTTTAAAGTAGAATTTTACATCTAGGGCTGGAGAGGTGGCACAGCAGGTTAACTTCCAGAGAACCTAAATCTGGATCCCAGCCTTCTGATCAGGCAGCTCATAAACTGCCTATGACTCCAGCTTCAGGAAATCCAGTGCTGTCTCTGGGCTCTTCACACACCCACACAAACACATGGCACACTCGCGCGCGCGTGCGCGCGCACGCGCACGCGCACGCACACACACACACACAGTAATTAAATAAAATTTAAAAATCTTTAGAAAAAAGATTATTCTAATGTATCTGAGGAGCTTTAAAGTGTTTTTCTGGGCTGGCCCAGCAGGTAAAGGCTAATGTAAACCTGGCAACCTGAGTTCCATCCCTAGAGGCACACACCTTAAAGGGGGAAAAAGAACAATCCACCCATTGTCCTCTGAGCTCCACCTGTGCATCACCATGGCCTGTGTGCCCACCAACACACACACACATCGTCTATATACAATGATAAATTTTTTAAAAAAATATTTAAGTGCTGCCGGGCAGGCGGATCTTTGGACTTCGAAGCCAGCCTGGTCTACAGCGCTAGTTCCAGGACAGCCAGGACTACAGAGAGAAACCCTGTCTCAAAAAAATTTTAAAAAATAAAAATTTAAGTGCCTTTTCCTGCCTTTAATTTGTAAAAGCAATACTCTGCTTCCTCCTTCCCCACCCTTCCCTTTTTCATCTAATTATACCATGAGATAAAGGAAGATGTCTTGAAGTTAGGTAAGGTGCTTTGTTTTTGTTTTTGTTAGTAACACAGCTAAAGTACTCTGTCTCGTTACAAGCTTGGGGTTTCTGATTGTTATGGTAAATATCTTATAGCCTCCTAAAGTATTGACACCTGTGGTGGTACAGAGATCTGTGTATAGCGGTGGAGTGTTAAAGAATGGTTGGCTATGTATATCTCTTAACTAGATATGAAGGTGTGCCATGCTATCTGACTACAGATTTGCATAGATATCTAGTTGGCTATTTGTTGGTTTTGTTTGATGGTTTTTCTTTTTTGAGACTGGATTTTACTTTGTAGCCCTGGCTGGCCTGAACTCACTGTGTAGATCAGGCTGACCTCAAACTTCCAGGGCTCTACCAGCCTCTGCCTCCCAAGGGTCAGGATTAAAGGTGTGCGCTACCATGTCTGGCCTGGTTGGCTGTTTGAAGAGAGTATTGGGTATTGACCTGGAAGTTCTGGAGATAGAAAGTCCCTTCCTGTGTGGCTGCTTAGAACCAAACTGAGGACATGTACCGTAAACACATGTTTACGTGTAGTGCTACCATAAACGTGTAATAACAGATGAGCTTCCGGGGTCACACGGGCTACCTTGTGGTTGATGACCTTTGAAGGAAGCTCTGTGTCCCTAGCATGGGGGGTTCTTATGACACTGCAATGCCTCTTCTTTCTCTTTATATTTCAGAATAGCTGCTATTTCTATGGCCTCTAAAATAATGGACATGCAGCTGGGAGATTCAGTGGAGATCAGCAAGTTCATTACCAAGAAGGAAGTCCAGCAAGCCAGGTAACTTTGGGAGGGTTGCCTTCTTTCTCCAGTTCCTCAGTTTCTACAGGAATTCACCGGTCTCAGTCTTCCACGGCAGCATCTCACACACAGTTGGTATTCCACAGACTGGGGTGTTGGGACCAACACAGCGAGTCCTGCCCGGGTCACAGCAAAGACCAAAGTAGGTTTTCCAGGCCTCACTTCAGTGAGCTAACAGAGAAAGCAGCAAAGACCTAAATTTACCTAGTTCAGCCCGCAGAACCAAGACCCAAAGTGGGGACTATATCTAGAAAGGGAAGTGGGGGCCAATCTGAAGCCCACGAAGGGCTGCTTGACTCCACTGTGAGGCCTGCTCATCTCCCCTTGAGAAGGACTCCTTTAGCCATCTCTGGGTGCTAATGAAACCTGAAAATTAGCTAGCCTCCTAACAGCTGCAGGCCATAAGCGAGGGCTGCTGCGTTCTCACATGGTCTACCTGGGGTCTTCTTACTGACTGGGAGCTGTGGACCTGGGCCCTAACTGTCTCATTTGTTTATCAAGGTTGCAGTGTGACGAGGAATGCTCTGCTCTGGAAAGGAGAAAGTAAGTGGTTTCAAAGCTTGTTGCTTCTTGAGCCCTGTGCGGCTAATCGGGGGAGACGCTCTTCATCACCTGGCATCTTTACCAAGTCTTCATTGCTGTCAGCAGAGGAATGTGCTCATCACAGTTGAATTGTCTAAGATACTAAACCACTCAGGCAATTTCAGCGTGTTCAGAAACATGAGCCGTGTGGTGTAAGTTTCACATGCCACAACATGCTTATTTTGTGACTGGTCAACTTCCTGATCCCAGCAAAGAGGCTCTTAAAAATGTAGAAATATAAGGAGCTAGGAGATAGCTCAGTCTATAAAATATTTGCCACATGAGCACAAAGCTGTGGGTTCAGAGCCCTAGCACCCAAGTAAGAGCTGGCATGATGACACACACCTGTAACTCTAGCATGGGAGGCGAACGGAGATAGAAGGACAGAAGAGAGATCTGGTGCCCTCTTCTGTCACGTAGGCATACATGCAGGCAGAATACTCTTATAACTCATATTCTACATTCTTGGTTCTTAATAAGTTTGAGGCCAGCCTGGAATACATGAGACCCTGTCTCAAAAAACAGCATGTATCAGGGATGATTTCTGTAGTAGAAAGGGTTGAAAGTTCTTGACTTACATAAGAACATATGCTGAGTTTACTATGGTCTACGGTAAGCTAATGTCCATCTCTTACTTCACCAAACTGTAGATTAAATTTTATTATAGGTTTGTATGTATAGAAAACAAAAAGCAAAGGAGTGTGAGCCCAGGGGTGTAGCACAGCTGGTAGAATGGTTGCCTAGCATACAAGCGGCCCTGGTTTGATCCCGGCACCCCATGAGCCTGTGTGGTGGTCTCAGGTAGGCAGGCTCACCATCACCCTTGGTTATGTAGGTATTTTGAGGCCAGCCTGGCCTACATGAGACCATGTTTCAAAAATAAATAAATTAATAAAACAAAACGAAAAGTGGGGTATTTGGAAGATAGCTCAGTCAGAAAGTGCTGTCTGTGCAAACGTGTTGCCCAGTTTGCTTCCCAACACTCCTGTAAAAAGCCATGTGTTGGTCACATGCTTTGTTAGCTCAGTGCTGAGGAGGTAGAGGCAGGGTCTTTGGGGCTAGGTGGATAGCTTGGCCAGGACCCAGGTCCCAGTGAGAGGTCCTGTCTCAAAACTAAGGTGGACAGCATCTAAGGACCACGCCGAAGGTTGACCTCTGCCCTCCACATACACACATATGCACAGGTAGCCCCTTTGTCCCCCAAACCGGAATGTTTTTGATTCAAACATCCCTAGGGAGTCTTGAAACAAATCACCTGTAAATAAAAAAAGAAATACTGTATATTTTCCCTCTCCTCTTTCCTTTACATTGGCTTCTTTCTCGGTCATTTTCAGGAGGTTGGCAGAGGCATTTGACATCAGTGACGATTCTGATCCTTTCAATGTTCGTTCTTCAGCATCAAAGTTCAGTGACAGTTTGAAAGATGACGCCAGGTGTGTAGCTGGTTATCCAGTTCCCTAGCTGCGGCTTAGGAGCATTCTGATTGGTATTAGAGACAGCAATTAGTGTGCACTTCTTCCGTTATTATGCCAGATAGCGTTAACATATATTACAAGAAATTACATGTTTAGCTGGCTCCTTGAAGAACTGAACTTGTGCTTGAGGGGTGGTCCCCATAGCAGGAGTCTAGGCCTTCCAAGGGCCGCATAGGTTCCAAGACAGGTGTCTGAGCCGACTCTCAGCCCTCTCACAGTCACGAGGTCCTTCTCTGGGACAGTACAAGTTTCCATTTCTGGCTCTCTGGTGGCTGTTTCTCCTCCTTTCCGCCTGCTTCTTTCTTTGCTGTTGTGCCGTGGTCTCTGTTACCTGGCGGGTCCTCACCCTTGCACGTTTCCGCCAGGCTTGTCCTCGCTCTCCCTGGAGGAGAAGGTGAGTGAGAGATGCTCCCAGAAGAGCAAGAACAGCTGGAACTAACTGCTGCTTTCTCATTTCAGGAAAGACTTAAAGTTTGTCAGTGACGTTGAGAAGGAAATGGAAGCACTTGTGGAGGCTGTGGATAAGGTAAGCAGACTCGTCCAGCTGGGCATTTCTCTGAGGCCTGCTTGAGTTCAAAAAGATGTTAATAAATAAGTTCCAGAAGCGTGGTTAGCCTAGAGGGTTGTAGGAAAAGGTTGTGGATTCCTAATGTCCAACCATTATAACATTCATGGAAACCTGGGTTACTTTCATCATTATAGGAAAGAGATCTTTAGTTAAGTGTACATTAAAAATAACCCTTGGCCAGATATGGTGGCACATGCCTTTAATACCAACACTCTAGAGGCAGAGGCAAGCGGATCTCTGTGAGCTTGAGGGCAGCCTGGTCTACCGAGTGAATTCCAGGAGAACCAGGGCTACACAGGGGAACCCTGTCTCTAAAGAAAACAAAAAAGAAGGCTCCACAGTAATACTTGGGTTAGAAGGTATGCAAAGCCCCTCAGATGACTGAAAGGTTGCCCATGATAGGAGAGCACATTCTGTTTTCTCAAAGGTGGGCCAGAAACCCTTGTGGGGAGGCTAAAGATGAAGATGGGGGGGCGGACTTAGGAGAGTGGGCCCTGATCTACCAGGGATGTCAAAGTGGTACTCTACATGGAAAAGTAATTTAGTGAACAGTGTGGTGATGGCATCGTTTATCCACCACTTAGGAAACAGACAGGTGGATCTCCGTGTTCGAGGCCAGCCTGATCTACATAGCAGGTAGCAGGATAGCCAGAGCTACATAGTAAGATCCTGTCTCTAAAAGAAAAAAAAATAATGTGTCAAGAAGCAGCCAGTCCTGCTCCGGTTCCCTCTGCTGTCACCAGGCTCCCATTTCCTTCCTCTCTGTTCCCCCTCCAGCAGGATACTAACCTGAAGAGGAAACTTAATTTGTTCCTTTTCTGTGTAGGAAACCTCAGCAAATGTATTTCTGTGTTTGTGCACCTGTATCTGCACACTTAACAGCTTGAGGAAACAAACTGTGTGGGGAGTTTGGGTTTCTTGTTTAAGTCCTCAGTGAGTCTAGGCATTTCTCAGGAATGCTGCCCCTGGGTTCTGGGCCGCTCAGGGAGAAGCACGGCCTCCACACCGCTTGTCTCTGCTCGGCCCTACTCGTCTGCCTTCCTGTTGTCAGGAGTGTGGCATCCACCATGCTCACACACACAGTAGTAGGCAATCTGAACCTCTAAAAATTTAGTTGCGGGCTGATGAGGTGACTTCATGGTAAAAACACTTGACACACACACACCTGACAACCTAAGTTTGATCCCCAGCACCCACAGTGAAAGGACAGAACCAGCTCCTAAAGTCATCATCTGACCTCCCCAAAAAAATAACAATAATAAAGATTCAAACGGGAAAAACTAAAGTAAAATTCCGTCACCTTGATTGCCTATGCTCTTGTGGTGGTAGGGGTAATTCATGAGTGATTTCCATTTCCAGAGGACGGCGCTAATCAGTGTTTCCTTCTCCCAATCAGGGAAAGAGTAATAAGAAAAGCCACTGCTTCCCCCCCATGAACAGAGACCACCGCCGCATCATCCATGACCTGGCCCAAGTCTATGGCCTGGAGAGCGTGAGCTATGACAGTGAACCAAAGCGCAATGTCGTGGTCACTGCAGTCAGGTGGGTTGACCTTGCTGTCATGGGGGAGCGCTTCAGCAGGGCAGGCATGACGCCCTCCCGCAGTCTTTGTTACTTCCTCCTCCTCCTGGAGGAACGGAAGGGAAGAACATTTCTCCAGAACAGTCTTTCACCATTGCCTGAAGATCCAAGCCAGAGAGCAAAGCCCACACCTCACTCCACAGGGCTGCCCTGATCCTTTGCAGATGCTAGAGGGCACGTTTCTGCGGGTGGAGATGTGAGCAGAAGGCCTGCTCCTCACTTCTCCACTGCTGTCTGCTCTTCCTCCCTCTGACCTCCCAGCTCTAATCTTGGCTTGATAGAGACAGAAAGAATGCTAGGCACTGACTCAGTGTTGTCATCAGAGGAAATGGAGGTGGCAATGTGAGACAGGACAGACTGTAACATGAGGACCGGCTTGTTGGGGTTTCTGTCCCGCCCAATACCCCACAGCCCGCAAGCCCCAAAGAAAATCACACAGAGATCTCCAAAGTTATAAAACTGATTGGCCCATTAGCTCAGTCTTCTTATTAGCTCTTGTATCTTATATTAACCCATTATTCTTATCTATGTTAGCCACGTGGCTTGGTACCTTTCTCAGCCAGGCAGGCCACATGTTGCCTCTTCGGTGGTCTGAGCTGGACTGGGAGGAATCGGCTTCCTCCTTTCCAGCATTCTCCTGTTCTTATCGCCCTGCCTCTACTTCCTG
>LOJH01004686.1:0-12582 GCA_001685095.1 Ellobius talpinus | reverse complement strand
AGACAGACAGACAGACAGACAGACAGACAGACAGATAAATGATAGATTGATAGATAGAAATCGAGGTTTGTTTTGGAGTTAAGCACATTAATCCTCTCAGAGTATTTCCATATCTCAGGTTGCATGTGTTATTATTTATAAACACATGGTGATGGGGGAGCTGTCCCACAAGGGGCAGTGGTCCCATGAGTGGCAGCGGTGGTCCACCCAAGGCCTCGGTGGTGGTAGTGGTGGGGCAGCTAAAGGTTCCCTTGGTGGGTGGGAGACCAGGGCCTGTGAGAGTGAGACAGATACATCATGCAGAGAAAGAGAGAGTTTGGGTATAGAATTTATTTAGTGAGTTATGGAGGGGAAAGGGAAGGGATAAGAAGGAAAAGGGGAGAAGGGGGAAGGGGTGAAGTGGGGGAAAAAGAAAAAGGGGCAGTAGTTACCTCTTCAGAAGAGAGAGAGAACAGGCTGGAGAGGAGGCTGGGGATCTGCTTTCCTCAGGCAGAAGTGGGGGTTGGGAGTGGGCAGAACTTGTCTCTTAAAGGGAAAGGGTACCCAGGTGTCACAGAAGGTTAGCAAAATAAAAGCAGAAGGAAGTTTTTTCTGTTTGTTGGAGATCTGGATGCTTGTTGGCCCAAAGGAAAAATTTCTGAAGGACTGGGATTTTCTATTTTTAAACAATCAGTTATTTTAAAAATTCTGTGACAACTTCTGGTTTTCAGAGGGGTTTGGGATTTTATAAATTACTGACTCTGATGAGGAAGATGCAAAACTTTCCATCCTTTTTCCTTCCTTCCTTCCCTCCCTCCTTCCTTCCATCCGTATTTCCTTCCATCCATCTTTCCTTCCATCCTTCTTTCCATCCATCCTTGTTTCCATCCTTCTTTCCTTCCTTCCCTTCTTCCCACCCTCTCTCTCGCTCTCTCCTTCCTTCCTTCCTTCCATTTCTTTTGTTAGGGGTTTTGTAATAATTTTTTGTTTTGTTTTTATTCTTTGGAGATACAGCCTTTGTGTGTAGTACTGACTGATATGTAGCTTGCAATTCACTCTGTAGATCACCCATTTTCAATGCTGGTTCATATCAGTAATTCCTGCTAAATTGCATTGATAATGTGATCAGTTGAATAAAGATTGATGAAAAATTATGTACTATATTATTTCACTTTTGTTTGTCAAGGGAATAATAGCAACAACAAAATTTACGGGAAATGATATGTGGCAAGAAATGATGAACAACTGTCTATTGATCCTTGACCCTTAAGAACCTTCCAAGAAAAGTCCAAGCTTACAGAATTTGATAATATTGATACCTGGTTTTGTGCTCTTATACAAGGGATTTATATCACCATTCAAAAATGGGCAAGAAATCACTTTTGAATTAAATGCATTTTTTGAAAGAGTCTTTGTAAATAATGTTTTCTCAGTGGCTTTCATTCAGGACTCTATCAGGAAGTGTTACTCCTACAGAAAAGATATGTGACTGCCCACTGTTGTTTTCCACCCATAAGGCATTCAGAGGATCAGTTTTCCTGAAGAATTGCATGCCATTACGATATTGTGCAGATGATTGAGATTACATGTAAACTGTGCAGGCAAATCATGATGACAGAAAGGAAAGCTATGCCATGCATAACACCATCCTGCCAAAGGACTTCTCTCTCCGGCTTCTTCAGTTGTTCGCTTGTTTTTGAAAAGTATCAATGATTCAATCTACTAATCTGTACTTCCAGCAGAAATATTAATTCCCAGCTATTTTGTTCTAGCTTCTTTTGTAGATAGTTGGAAATATAAGAAAAATGTTATATTATATATTATATATTCATTGAATGCAAACTCCATAACACCTGTGTGAAGTAGGCTGAATGTTTTATTTCTATTTTGTTGATTTCTGTAATAGAGAAAGCCAAACATATTTTCAAAGTTTCTTATAGGTAGCCATACCCATTAGCCAGTTACCTACAAAACTGTCAAATTTATTTCTTACCAAAATATGGATTAATGTTTTACCAGAGAACACTTATAAAATACATTTTCCAAACTAAAGTTGAGGCAAAATTCAAATAGAGTACCTTTCAGTGAGCCATGAATATATTCTCTTCTTTAATAAACTATCATTATCAAAGGAACATGCTTTTGTTGTCTTTATACTTAATATTTGTGTTTCCAGACATTGTCTGCTTAGCAGTAATCATAAAATTTATGAATAGCATGACCTTATGTGGTCATGAATTCTCTGTTAAACACATGCATGAACGTACCAAAACTCAAAGCTTATTCTGTGTATGTGTATTTGTACTTTGGTTTCTGTGAATATTTTAATTAAGTTGAGAAGACCCCATATTGAAGGCATGGAGAGAGTGAGCAGGCAAAACATCAGATACATGCATATTTCTTCTTTGATTGTAAGTCGGGGTACCCTTTTTATTTCAGAGTATGGCACCTATTTCTCAAAGCATGACAATTTTTTCAGCTATTCCCTTAATTCCTCGTTTGGAAAAAGTCTTAGGAGGTGTACTTTTATTTATTGGAAGAAAATAAAAGCATGCTCTTCCTGTTGCTGCTCTATTGCTGTAGAAAATAGGCTTGTCCAATTGTTCAGTAATATGCCTTAGTTCATGTATTGAATGGACCACTTTATGCCCATTATTTTCAGTTACTCTGCTTGAGATGCTGCATTTTGCTACCTGGGCATGCTGTTGACTGGTGATTCAGTGGCATGACTCTCCAAGAAAGTCATCAACCTAGATTACTAGGAGACACACAGTGTAATGGGAATATGTTCACTGTTACATTGCCTTCTTTCTCTTTTAATGAGACTTGATATTAGATTAGAAAAATTATGAAGACAGCTAAGCATAGAATGTTTAACATGTGTGCGTGTGTGTGTGTGTGTGTGTGTGTGTGAGACAGTTTGCTTGAAATTGCTCCTTAGGTTTCTACTTTAGAAACTTTCAGCAAAATGCTACTTTGATTTGGTAGAGGAAGATATTAAATATAGACACAAGTTAATAAAGTATCATAACTACATACATAATATATAATAAATGTGTATGTTATATATAATACATTTCGATTCATATATATCGATATATAAAACATATTAATCCAAAGTTGATTTCCAACATATTTATTTGGTTACTATGTAAATCTCTATATAATATTATATGTATCTATGCTGCTTGTATACATATGTAAATCACTATATATGAGTATTAAATTTTTTATACTTCGGTGCTAAAAATAATGGCTGGTAAATGTTAACTCTGCAAAGATATTTCATTAGCTAATTAACCTAATGATAATGAGAAATGTAGTTTGATAAAAATAACCACTAAGTGTGCTGTAACTAGAATGTGATAGCTTTGTTTCTAGTAACACTGGGAAAGGAGATATTGACAGAATATTGTCTACATGCATTTCTGTTTAGAAAGGAAGTGAATTAAGGAGTGATTTAATGTTTTATCTTTCATTGAATAAAAGTATTAATATGATTTTATTGCTCTTTACTTTTTCCTTAAGCAACATTACATTTTGTGCAGCTTACATTTTTCCTCTGTGTGAAGATAGTGCTGGTCATTTATTTGAAAACTAAGTACCTTCCTTATCACATAACAGCACAGTCCTAAAACACAGAACCATATATGTAAATATTCTGTCAGAAGCCCCGAGATAAGAGCTACTTAAGTGTGAGACTTGAATGGACTCATTTGAACTAGACCTGTGATAACAGAATTAGGCAGCAGTTAGTAGCTTCTTCAAGTCAGCATGATGCTTTAGTGACATGGACTACAAGGTCCATAGTTTATAGCTGGTACCTTATCCAGTGAAAAGCACAACTGTGACTTTGTAATCCAATCCATTAAAGCGACTCCACCTACATACAAAACTGGAAATTACAGTCTTCTCTTTGGTCGTTTCATTTTTAATTCCACTTGTAAATGTGTTTTATTTAATTTGGGCTAAGGGCAAAAGATAAAGATGATATCTGTACTCTTACATTTTTATATGTATGTGTATGTATGTATATTAATATATATTATTGAAGAATATAAGTACAGTGACACACTGCAGATCTGAGAGTTTGTTCATTTTGCTTGATGAATGTTGTATGCCCTGATTAGGAATGCCCCACTTCATTCTCCCTCAAGCTCTGGCCACCACTGTTCCACATCTTGGGAATTTGATTGAATGCATTAGATACTATTTGTAAGAAAAATAATATACTATGTGTCTGTTGCTTGCTTATATTTCTTATCAAATTGTTCTCAGAATTAATCCATAGTTTCACATGTTACATAATTTTTCATTTTGCATGATTTAACTTATCATGTCATGTGCAATGTTGTATTTATTATATCCATCAATCCCATACAATTTAGGGTTTTTTTTTTCTGATTTTTGGCTATCATGCCATGGTTAATGGAGGAGTCCTAACATCTCTTCTTCTTGGTGGGATTTTCCTGAGTACTATTCAGGACCCTACAGAACACTGCAAGGTAACCTGGAAGTTTCATTTGTGTTGATAAGTCTCCATGCTGACGCTTGCTGCACTTGTTTTGCACCATTCTCAATGTGGAAGTGGATTTTTCCAAAATATCACCATCCTACTACATGTTGAAAACATAATTTCTATCCTGACATGTATGAGTGATGTCATATTGTTGTTTTTAATTTATCATTTTCTAATGATTGATAACAATGAGCATGTTTTGCCAATGTCCATTAGCCTTTTATATGTCCTCTTTGGGAAAGTGTTAATCATTTTTTTGTATATTTCATTGGATATACACATATAATATGAGATTTGTATATGTTTTAGAGATTAACTCCTAATATCATATGGAGTACAACTATTTTCTTTCTTTTTGTGAATTGCATTTTTCTTCCTGGTGATTTTTCTCTTTGCTATTCAGAAATATTTCAGTTTGATTCGATCTGTGATGTTTACTTTTCTTTTTGTAAAGCAATAAGCATTCATATGTAAAGCTTTTTGGACATCACCTCAGATATAGTAACAACTCTAGTCAGCTTTATCTATTGACAGACTCCAGGAGGACAGGATTTCTGTTTGATTTGTTATGACATTTTTCAAAGCCCAGGTACACAATTGATTCTTAGTGAATCTGTATCAGCTTGGCATTTTTTTTCTTAAAATCATTTATAAATAGAGAACTCCATCAAATTTAAAAGTCTCTCAACAACAGAAGAGTTAAGAGAAGCCTCTAAGATGGAGAGTAACCTTACTGTAGCACTTATTCAGCAAGGAATTAATATCTAGAACACACAGGAAAAATAGTAAGAGCAAAGGAGGACTAGAACTTGATCAAAGTGTGCTTAATGCCTAGACAGAGGAATCGTAAGCAAGCCTCTTACTTTGCCCAATTAATAATCACCAAGACAAAATATGTATGTGCACGTTTCTCACTGAATCACCTTATTCTGTTGCTATCACTGACAAGGTCACTTAGACTCCTCGAGTGACTTTAAATACTTGCTATATTGTGAGCTCATTTATTTATTTGAGTACTGTAAGAATAATTATGTCCTAAGATGCAGCTTTGTGCCTCAGGGCTTTCCTTATCAAGGCAGAATATGCTCCAGGCAGGCCTCCTTAGAAACCAACTAATTTACTCCTTGATTAGAGAAAAACCCACCGCTCTGGAGAATTATGAACAAACCACAATCAACATTCTATGAATTGAAGTTATGCAATTATACAGGATTCAAAATAGAACACTGAAATAAATTAGTCCCAGGATAGGTAATCAAAGCTATAACATCTTTATCAAACAAATATTTAAGTAATATGAGAGCTGTTTTTGATACTCTTGCAATTAAAAAATACAATAGCTAGCTGTAAGATCAACACCAGATAGTCTTCAATTGTTCTGTCCTCTCACTGATGTTATTCACATGGAAGAGTTTTTATTCTTTCCTGATACTGCCTTAAATCTTGGTATCTCATTGTAATTACCTACATACTACTTCTCCAAAATAATTATGATCCCTTTATTTGATTTCTGAGACATTACTTAGCTTAATTGTTTTATTTATAAATAGTAATCTTCAGTAATAGAACTGAAAAATTCGTGAGTGTTGAAGATAAGACATAGTCATTTTTTGATCAAAATAAGACAAATTATGTTTAAGTAATTCTTTGCCATCACTATTTGTAATATAATATATGTGATTTATTTCAAGAACTGGTGAGTTTTTACATTGGCTGTGTGTGTTTTGGTTGTTTTGTTTTGTTTGCTGTTTTGTAAATAGCTCATATTACCTGATGGTTGATTTGTTTGTAGACAAAACTTGGCTTCAAAATGGTAATCCCCCTCCTGCCTTAGCCTCAACAAGTGTTATGAATATCAGTGTGAGCTTCCACACCTGGCTCAGGTCTCTAATTTTTTTATTCATGAAAACATAATTAACCACTTAATTCTTTGTTATATCCTGTTTCGGGTGCTTGTGATACAAAAATAAATAAATAAATAACATATATTGCTCTTGTCACCTTGATGTCCTATTCCTAACCATGTCACAGTGGTAGACTGCCACAATCATTCTTGTTCCTAAAAGGAGAACCTGTCACCTGGGTAAAAGCTGCAGATCATGATGAAGACTAGACGTTGATATTTAAGCATAATAAATTAGTTAATGGCTTGAATACTAAATGGGTAAGCAGTAAACGTAACTACAGGCAACAGAAACAGTGAGTTACTTGTGATAAATGTACCCTTGCGATATAGCCTTACTCTGCTAGTTCCAGTATCTCCTGTGTAGAACAAATTACTTTCATGCATCACCGATGTCTTAGCTGGAAATATTTAACTTGAGAATTCTTTCAGTCAGTGCTAGCTATCATCAGTTTCTTGATTCTCTTTTGAACTTGAATGAGACCAGGTCTACCAAGAGCTTACCTGCTGAAAAGGACAGAGAGGGACTGTGAACCAACAGAGGAAGCTACATGTAATGCTGAAATTTGTCTTTATAGTGCCTTACCATATTTATAGAGACCTCTCAGGGCAATAGATGTTTCTAATGGCATAGATAATTCACTGTGGTCATTTTTACTTCAGTAAGTGTATTTAGGGAATGAGGAAATGATATAACAATATAAGGTCACATGAGACAAAGGGAGTTGTCTCCAAGGGCCTCATTATTCTGAGTGTTGGGAACTTTGGGTTGTTTTATTCATTGCCACATTACAGAGCCTGATAATGTCCTATAAATACCCTATAAATATGTACTCAGTTAAATGAATAGGTCAGGTGTTTAACTAGAAAGAAGCAAGATATTTGAAGGTATACAATCACTGATGATAACAGTAATACCAGCAAAAGGTACAGTAAAACCACCCTCCAAATCAAAAATGAAATCTAGAGGCTCCATTACTTGAGATTTGTGTTGTTATAAAATTGGTCACTTTCTGAATCCTTTAATGCAATTTTCCATGAAGAAAAAAGGATTGTTTTCTTGAACATTTCCAGAAACCCCTGTCTTATGAATGTGATGATAATGAAAACACATGTTGGTTTCAATATCTCTAGCAAAGTTTCACGCCTGCATTAAGTACTATTTACAGGGACTAGTTAGAATACTGTAATATCCTTGGGCATTACTTCAACTACATTTCCTCAGTATGATATCTTCCTTCGCTGTCCTGAGCATCAGCCCACTAGTGGATGATAATATTGAAGTGATAAAGTCATGTAAATGGGCAAGATCCCTTAGCGTTTTCAACTTCAAATAGATTCTCCTCTCTTTATTTTGTGAAGTGTTCATTTCTCCACACATGGCATGAAATACACGTGGAGAATTAAATCTGCATGAAGTGACTGAAAAGGCAGACATGTTTTAATCTCAACCACATAGGTCTTCTTTTAAGAAACCCATGGTTTCTAGGCATGTCTCTCCACATACAAGCTCACCTCAGATGGCCACATCTTCTATATTTTCCCACCACTTTAAAAACATCAGGTTACAGAACGAAAAGGGGAAGTTAACAGACTACCTGTGTTAGTGTTTGCTACCTCATAATGTTTTCTCATTCACTTCATCTGACACCTACCTCATGATTGATAGCAGAGCCGACCTCTGTGTTCTTGTTTTTTAAGAATTAAGCTGGGGGGGCAAGGGGAGAAGAATTAAGCTTTGGATTGAATTGACTGAGATAAAGCTATTAAATATATTTAATATTAAATAGCTTAAATACAGATTTATCTTAAGATATTAAAGCTCTCATTTTTAGACCTATGCTAGACCCTGAAACATAATCACAGAGTCATAGCTGGCCCTTGTCCTTAACAAGTTCATACTATTATTCATAATTTACTTCCACATGCCCCAAGTAACCTTTATGAGACTTCTTCCTGGATGCATGCACATACCTGTTGTTTCTTCTTTTTCATCTTCACTTCTTCAGAAGGTTAAACATCTATCCAATTGCTCCATCATTAATGCTCCTCTGTATCCTTCTGCGTGTCCTTGCACTTGACCATCAAGAATGTCATCATCCCCTTCTTGACCAGCTTGTCTTTCTATCTGAATGGTTTTCCTAACCTTTCTATCAGTCTCCTGGAAGTTTAGAATGTAATTGAAAGCATCACATCAGAGTTACCATGTTAATTTACAGTGCCTGCTTTTAATTCCCCCATTGTGGTTTTGGCATCTTAGCCATAGCAAATGATTTGCAGCATTCCAGATTAAAGTCTACATAAACATTTTCATTTTATGGTAAAAGACTCAGAATGCAAAGAAACATTGATTATCGTGAACAGGAATTTACTCTCTTTCTTCCTCTTCTAAGTATGTCTTCCCTCCTGGGAAGAAGCATTGGTGAAACCATCCCATAAACAATATGGCTGCATCATTCTTTCTGAGGATAGGGAGGATAATTTTGTTTTTTTTTCATACACCTTTCAATGTTGCCACATAGCAATAGTTGCTGCAATTCGAAAATCATTTGTTCCTTCATGTCTTCTACCCACATATAACGCCTTATGCATTCTAACTATGTACTTATCATGCACATTGGCTATAGATTTTACATTGTGAGATGTAACTAGCAAATAATTCTGTCTCCCTCCTCACAATGTTTGGATAGGATTGTATTTTCACTGTGGCATTATATACATTGCTTTCACTTTCTTTATTTGATCTTTGTCTTTTTCCCTAAAGTATGCACTCACTGGCTTCTTGTTGTCAAATCTGAATTGTAGGCATCATGACTTTTGCTTTGTTGCCATTATTAAGGAAAATAAAGGTTCTCTGGGAACAGATATAGCATTGCTGGGACAGTAGACAATTAAGCCAGAGGACTACCAAGGGGCCAGAAGCATATGCAACATGGATGAGCTAGACAATGAAATGATTAATGATGAATGGGACAGAATAGGATGCTATAACCTCATGCTAATTAAAATTATATAATTTAAATCTAATGAAAAATTTATTTATGGAGTTTTTCATTTGATATTTTTTAAATGCTGATAACCTTGGGAACCTAAAACCTCTAAAAGCAAAACAATCAGATTTCTTATTTGTAACACAATCCTAATTGGTCTTATTAAATAAAAATTTGGAGGAGAATATTAAGGATTTGAAAGCTGAAAGATTAGAGGAGATTAGCCCGTCACTGGAGGTTTTACGTCCGTGAATGCTCAGACACAATAGACAAGATCCTGTCTCTAAATTTTCTAAGGCTAATTAGTTTGCCTAGCTTCACACTCTGATCTTCAGGTAAGCTTTATGTGTTAAAGCACAAACAAAATATCACTGTGCTAATTCATGTGCTAGTTAGCTTTTACTGTTAACCTTGTACAGCCTTTTATTACTTGGAAAGGGAGTTTCCAGAGGAGTCATTTACATCAGATAGGCCTGTAGGATTGTCTTTGGGGATTACCTTGCTTGCTAGCTGGTATATCAGCCTATTCTGAGTGACAACAGTCCCTAGGCAGGAGGTTGAGGTCCTGCACAATAGGAAAGGGGTAGCCAAGAAGGAGAAAGCAAGGATCCATGCAAATATTCTCTCTTTGCTTTTGACCATGGATGACAAGCTTTATGATCCTTCCTTAACTTCTCCACAATAATGCACCAGAACCTAAAATTGTAAGACTAATAATTCCTTTCTTGTTTGAATATTTTTGGGGGGTCCGGGTGTTTATCACAGCAACAGAAATAAAACTGAAATAATTGTCCTTCTGTAGAAAATCTTTCTCTGGATGTCATGAACCTGGGAAATTAAAATCCAGTGATTCATAGATGCTGAAAAACCCTCCCAGTTACCATGATCATTAAGAGAGTTCTGAGGGGCAAACTCTTAGTTGTGCAGGAAAGAGCCGGGTTTCCCACTCCAAAGCCTGATTATCACAGCATCTTTCCTGACATTTCTCCATTTCTAGTCTCCTCATCTTTATCAACGCTCCTTGCAATTTTCACCCAAGAATGACTTCCAGGACCCACTTCCAAGGATTCAAATTAGGAAGATATTAACAGGGATAAAATTTCTATCAAGGAATTCTTACTTGTTCTTTTTTCCTTCCTTGTCAGTTTTCTTGTGAATCAATCCACTTATTAATTCTTGAATTACTTGCGTCCAAGGAAACACATTTTGCTCTTGAAATATTTGATAGATGCATGTAATAATTAACAGCTTGTGGTCTTCAAATTATAGCCCAGGGAGCAAACTAGTCTCTACTCTTATGATTAAATATCCCAGGTCCATGGAAGTACAAAGTCTATAAAAATGTAGATATGAGTAACACTGTGTACTAGTTTCAGGTTTTAAAAGAATGCCTACCCTCATGCTTTCCTCCACTGATGGGTTGCAAAACAAACAATACACCCAAGAAGGTACTTCTCTTCCTCACTCAATCTACTTTAATTCAACTAAAACTAAATGGTTAAGATTTCATTCAAAATCTTTGTTTAATCTCAACAGAAAATTTCACTAGCAACAGAGTTGCTAAAATTGAAGTGGACATGAGTCTCATATAATTACAGATTTAAAATAATTTTTTTCTAATTCTCAATTCAGTTTTATATTTTATTCAACTGTGTATAGTGCCATGATTTTAGAAATTTATTGCAGCCAATTTACCATAGTCTGTAGCGCTAGAGTGTCCCTAAGACATTTTTATTGTTTTGCTTTTTTATATGATTGTGGATTGAACTCAATCCTCAAAACTGCTAGGCAAGTGCTTTTCCACTAAGCCACACTTTCACTCCTCCCTGAAAATTGTGATAGATGTATTTACCTGAGAGTGTTTTCTATTTTACTGTCTTGGAGAATTCAGTTCTACCTGGTATCTCTATTTCTTTCACTCTTGAGAACTTTGAGTTCTTTCCCAGGGCCATGAGGATACTGTGTCCTTGACTTTTAGACAGCCACATCCATACTGTCAAATGTGAGAAAGGATACAGAGTCCCACTTGCTGTGTAATATCCAATGTTAGGAGACAGGCATATGATAGGCAACAGGCTTGCCATCTTTCCATGGATCTCTTAAGTATCTCCTAATCATCTCAGGGGAAAGACTTGCTTTTCTCTACTAAGAAAAAAGTACTGAAAAGGACATGGGAAGAATTTATTTCCCCAGACATGCTATAATGAAGTTAGACTAAAGTGTTGGTTGGCCACGGTGGTGTGCAAATCTGTAACCCTAGATCTTGGGAGGTGGAAGCAGAAGGGTCTGAGTTTAGAGATAGTCCCGAGCAACATAACAAGTTACTGAATCAGAAAATGGGCTTAATGTTTATAAGACGCTGCATTGAACAAAACAGTCTAGAATTTTGGAAAACAGAAATGCAGCTTTTGTTACCTCATCTCTTTTCTCCTTCCCTCTCTTTACATTTCTTCTCTTAATCCTCTTTCTTTCTTAACTTTATCTCCTCCCATCTCTTCCAGAATTAAAATCTCTGCTACATATCCATCTATGTATCTATCACGTATTATCTGTCTCTCAGACTTTTTTCATCAGACTTTCATCATTTTAACTCCTGAAGTTAACACCCTAAGGAAGGGATGGTTTATCTTAACTCACAGTTTCCAAAGCTTCAATCCATCATGGTAGGGAATGCCTAGCAGAGCAGAGCATCTCATATCAAGGCCAGGTGGAAGAGAAAGGGAAAGAATAAGATGGGTATGATATATAACAAGGTAAGGGCAGAGATAAACTTCAAGACAGCCCCAACCCCAGCTGCAACTTCTCAGTCACCAGCTTCTTCAGTTCCGCAGCAGCTCCTGGTGTTTCAAAAGTCACTACATATAGCAGGGTCAGATGGAGACCAAGGATATGATGCTGTGAGAAACATTTCACATTGACCGTATTATCTGTCCCTCTTCTCTTCCTCTTTATCTTTCTCATGCTGCTCCTTTTTTCTTGTCCTCCTTTTCCTCCCTTCTTCTATTTCTCATATATCATCTATCTATAATCTACCCTGTATCTACCGGTCACCTATGTTTCATCTATGGGTCTTTATATTATTCATCAATTTCTGTAACATTTATATTCTAGTTATTAATCACCTGTCCATCATCCATTATTATTCATCTATCTATCTATCTATCTATCTATCTATCTATCTATCTATCTAT
>LOJH01004685.1:6083-35770 GCA_001685095.1 Ellobius talpinus | reverse complement strand
GATAGATAGATAGATAGATGATAGATAGATAGATGATAGATAGATAGATGATAGCAGACAATAGATATACAATAGATAGATGATAACAGATTTATATATATAAAATAGATAGATAAATAGATGATAGATAGACAGATAGATAGATGATAACAGATAGATATTAGATAGATGATAGATAGACAGACAGATAGACAGATAGATAGATAGATGATAGACAGATGAAAGAAGGAAAATATCATCCTCTATCTTTGGCTGTTTGAGATTTTCATAATGATTCTTATACTATTTTCTCACCTTAGGAGGATTTTAGTCTCTGAATACTCTGGCATTTTGCTCTTGTAATCTCCAAAATAAATGTAACAATAACAAAAAATTATTTTACCTTTTTAGTATCAAAACACAATGTGGAGCTCTATGGCTTCATAACAGCCATTCTAACTGAACAGAAGTTCACCAAGGTACATAAAGCATGGTACTGGGCAAATATTTCTGAGGCTACCTTAATCTAACTGTGTGATGATTTGTTTGTGAGATCATTACAATAAAGTGATATTTAAAAGGGTAACTTTTCTCATGTGAATGATTCTATAATTTGGTACTTACCCTTTTTTAAATTCTTTATCCATTGCACATACCAAACACAGTTCCCCCTCCTTCCCCTCCTCCCGTTTCCCCACTGACCTCTCTCCCCCAACCACTCCTCAGAGAGGGTCAGGCCTCCAACGAGACATGTGGGAGAGAAACAAATGAAGTAACATTTTACAGACTCTTTGATTGTGAGAACCAAGGCAAGGGAGTTAGGTCACACTGTGCAGTGACCATCACTGTGCTTAACAGAGCTTCCTCTATTGTTGGAGGCTGCTTGTTCATTTCCTGGCCACACAGACTCCTGAAATAATCACTCAGAAACCATATTATTTGCAATACTGTTTGGCCAAAAGCTTAAGCATATTTCTGACTAACTCATATCTTAAATTAACCCATCTCCATTAATCTGTGTATCGCCACGAGGCTGTGACTTACCAGGTAAAGTTCTAGCATCTACCTCTGGTGAGGCTACATGGCTTCTCCTCACTCTGCCTTCTTCCTCCCAGCATTCAGTTTAGTTATCCCCACCTACCTCTGTTCTGCCCTGCTCTGCTATAAGCTCAAAGCAGTTTCTTCACAGCATACAGAGGGGAATCCCACATCATTCCTCACTGCTTGCCGCACTTCCCTCCCACTGCTTCTATTCCTAGCTGCTATTAACTCAGGATCACACCTGTGCTGATGGGAGCTATGACATCTGGAGGCCTGCGAGGTTGTGAACTTCATCACCCTGGACTGCTCCATAAGTAATGACTGGAGTTGGGGTACAGATTGCTCCCTTTCCTCAAAACAAAATACCTCCATGATTCACTCATCAGATGAAATGTCCAGTTTGACAGAGTGGCATTGACAGATTTTGGTCCCCAAAACAGCTATAAAGCTGAACGGGGCAGTTGAAAAGAACCATTCTGATACGCTAAAACTTGAACAAAGAGCTCACAACATGGCATTCATGCAATGTGGAATGGGCTGATCATCTCAGCCACACCTCCCACCCACTCACCGCCCCACACATACCCCTACATAAATGCACAATCCATCTCTTTGGAGCACTGGTTTACCCATGTACATGAAAACCATAGCTTTGCCTGTGCTGCTAGAGAAGATTCAGTTGATCTAAATGTCTGCTTAAAGGGACAACAATCACGGTGGCAAGCAAACATACGGAAATAGGAAATAGTGGCGATCAGAGTCCTGTATGGAATAAGTGGTGGACCTAGTCAAGAAATTAAATCTGAAAGACAACCAACCTAAGAGGTTTGTTGAGGTCAAAAGATAAACTAGACAGAATGTAGGCTTTGTGCATACACAGCACAGACAGGAGTGAATTCAACCCATGCATCCTAGTTCTGACTAATGGAACTTGAGTGGCAAGAAATTACACCAGAAAGTAAAAGACAGATCAAATTTAAGAGTGTCCTTGTTCTGATTAGCCTTAGTTGTCACCTTGACACAACCCAGAGTCATCTGAGCAGAAAATCCTCAATTGAGGAACTTAGATCAGATTGCCCTGTGGGCACATCTGTGGAGGATCGCATTGGTTGATATTTGATGAAGAAGAGATCAGCCCACTGTGGGCAGCACCATCGTCAGCAGGTGGTTCTAAGCTGTATAAAAACGCTAGCTAAGCGTGAGTCTGTGAGTTAGCCAGCAAGCAGTCTCTCTCCAATGTCTCTGTTTCAATGTCCTGTCCCTGATTAATGGATTGTGACTTGGAAGTAAAATATGAAATGAACACTTTCCTTTCTTGAGTTGATTTTGGTCAGTGTTTTATCATGACAGCAGAAAGGAAAGTAAGCCTGAAGTGTACTACAGTCCTCAGCCAATCCAAATATTCATCATCAGTCAATACAAATTCTGCTGACCTGAGGTATTTAAACACGCCCTGACCAATATGTAGCTGATCACTAAACTACCAAAAATAGAAACAACCTTAGAAATCCACGGCTGAAAATATAAAGCAGGAAAAAGAACTGAGAAGAAATTTCAGCGGCCATATATTGCAAGGAATGTGGGTTTCAACGATTCAGTTCTGGCAAGTTATCAAAACAAACAGCAACCACTCTCAATAGAGAAATACTCAGAATCCAGAGTTATTGCAGTAAGTAAAACATTGGGCATTCAGCAGATCGTGAGACATGCAAAGAAATGAGAAGGCATGGCCACATTTAGAAGCAAATCAATAGAAACGATGCATGTTCTCAGATGCTGAGGCTAGCAATGACTTCAAAGAAACTGTTAAATATGCTCAAAGAACTAAACGAAGACATGTTAAATAAGGAAGCTATTACAGTAACTCGGTGAATGAAAAGTTAAAAAATCTTTTAAAAATATAAATTCTGCAGCCGAAAATTCAATAACGGAGCATTTTAAATAGGGATGCTCGGCAGCAGATTTTAGATGAAAGAATAACCAGAAAACTTGAAGACAGGCCAGGAGGAAGCAAATGAAAGGGCGGGGCTGGAGAAAGGAAGAAAACAATGAACAGAGCTTCAGACACATGGGGACAACCAGCTCACTTGTACACAGGTAATGCAAGTCCAGGAGAAGCAGATAAAAAGGGGGCAGGCAAGGATCTGAAAGAAAAGTAGTACAGTAAAAATTCAACACAAGCTGAGAAGTACTAATGCACAGAGCACAGCAGCTCAATGAACTCCAAATGGATGAACACAAGAAGAGCCACAGCTAGCTATGTCAGAATCACCCAGAAATTCTCAGAAGTGTCATCAATGGAAAATGAGTCTTCACAGGGTAAAATGGGCTACTTATACCAGGGGTCCTCAACCTTCCTAATGCTGCAACCCTTTAATACAGCTCCTCAGATGGTGGGGGCCCCAGCCATAAAATTATTTTATTGCTACTTCATAATTGTAACTTTACTACTGTTACGATTGTAATATAAATATCTGATAGGCAGGATATCTGATATGTGACCCCCAGAGGGGTGGGGACCCACAGGTGGAGAACCACTGCTTTATAGAGACCTATAACAAAAGAAGAAATACAACCAATCCCTTGATAAATAGTAGCAGTGAAAGCAAACTAAACCCAAAGCAAACAGAAGAGAACTGGAATTCAAAAAACTGAAATAAGAGAAAAACTGAAAAAAAACAATGAAAAAATGTTTTCCAAAAGGATAACCAGCATAATCTTACTTAACCCAATCAAGAAAATGAGAGGGGACTGATATTAATATAAATATAGCAGAAATTAATATAAATATATAATAGAAATAACATAATAAATAAATAAATATAACAGAAAATATTTATAAATTAGTAGAACTGTTGTATACATAAGTTAAGGAAATGTTCTGCACAGCTGTATGTATGTCAATAGCCTAGACTGCTGAGATGGAATGAACAAATCCTTATGAATACCTAAATCTCTAAAGCTGTCTCATGATGAAAGAGAAAATTTGGTAGAGTAAAGCATGCAATTTGAATTATTCATTTAAAACAGTCCCACAAAGAAAAGCACAAATACCATCAAATATTTGAAGAAGTAATACCAACCCTTCTCAAAACCTTTCAGAAGGTTAAGAAATGGATATTTCCAGATCGTGCAGAGAAACTGATACTATATTTGACTAAGGCAGAGACGTCTAAAGAAAAAAATCAAGGATAGATAGCTTACTTGCTAAAGGGCACTTAATTTTCATGAGAACTTGAGTTCAATTCGCTAAAAGAACCTAAGCATGGTGAAGCATGCTTGCAATGTGAGCACTGGGGAAGCAGAGACAAGAGGGACGTACCTTGGGGCTTACCAAACAGGCAGCCATGCCTAACTGGTGAGCTCCAGGCAAATGGGAGATCCTGTCCACAAAAGAGATGGATGATATTCCTGAGGATGGCATCTGACCTCCACGAACGCACACATACACAAAAAGAGAGACATGCACGCATATACTTGTACGCATGTAAACACACATGCATACATAGAGAAACATGCATGTATATACATGTATGTATGTACACACACAGAGACATGTATGTATATGCATGTGCACACACATGCACACACAAAAAGAAACAAAAATCAATATTCCTTATGATCGTAAATACCCAAGATCCTTAAATACAAGCTAGCTTCAACAACATACAAACACAATCATTTCTTTGTGCAATGTGAGACTTGTCCCAGAAAAGCGAGGTGTTTGATTTGACATCTAAATCTCAGTTACTGTGATGTGCCATGTTAGTCAAAGAATGCATAAACATTATCTGATCATGTCAGCAGGAAAGTATTTGGACTGTTTTCTGGAGAACACCACCTATGACTTTATGAATGGCACGGGAGCTATTACCTAGGAAATGTTGCCTGTGGTCATCTGAAAGGACACTGGAGAGTGTGAGGTTAAAGAAGGAGGGTCTCATTGGGGCAAACTGAGCAACTGGATCTGAAAGACTGAAAGCAACAAATACTCTTACATATGTTGACAGTGTGGACTTGGGCCGTCAAGGGAGGTGGGACCTACACCAGCACTGGTGGCTGACTGTCAGCCTCAGTGACAGTGTGTGGTTCTTTACTGTCAGTCAGACAAGACCTCTCCCATGTCGCAGGCTTTCACACTCTGCTAGACACAAGTCCATCCCAGAAGAGTCTTACACATGACTCAGCCAACTAATTGATCCTTCAGCTGCCCACACACTCGGACAACTATCCTTCCTTCCTGGAGCCCACAACTTCCTGGAGTCTACAACTACTACCATTGAATTCAGAGCAACCAGACCTCTTTCTGCCTTCACTAATAAGTCAAAACTGAACATGACCTCAGCAAAAATTCAGCTTTTATGATTTCAACTGATTTGAGTCTTTAAAGCCTGTACATCCGATACTGTGACATCATATATTAGACCTAGGATGCGATGCAATTAGTGAAATTGTACATTTCTGTCACCAGTGATTTAACTTTCTCCGCACTATGGGAACTTACAGTCAGGAAGCCTCGGGTTCTGGATCTATATAATGATTGTAATAACGGTGCCTGTCTGGATGAGCTATGACGAACATAATGTAGAAGATACATGAAAAGTGCATAATACATATTAAGCCCTAGAAGGAATTAAATCAATTTTAGTTGTATTATTATTCAATATAATTCTCATATTTTCATATTTAGATAGTATATTATACGATGTCTTAGCCTTTGAATAATGAAAGTGCCACATGAACTTCCTCAGGTTTCATGCTCTGCGTTGAACCTTTGTTTTCAAATCCATCTCTCACTCTACATCTCCATCCACTATGAACCTCAGACCAAACTGAACAAATCACCTCACCTGAACAGCACATCACATAACTGCATGGAAAATACTACAGCATCAATAAAGCTAAACAGTTTCTTACATAGTATTTTATATTCAGCAAAATGTAATTAAAGTGATTTAAAGATAGCATGGATTTTTGACAGTTGTCTCCTAGGGTGCTTGATATGTTATTAAAATATGTTTCATTTTATCTATTGGAAATTCAAGAGGAATGCTCTTTGCAATTCAAAAGAGACAAAAAAAATTTAGGAATAAAAAATTCATTTTCAATCCCTGCAGAGTTCATTATGAACAACACAGGACTAGAAATTAAAACATTTAAGCACATTTAATAAGGCTCTATAATGAAATGACATTTATGTTCAGCAAGATCCTCTGCTTTCTCCTTCCTCTTTTATGTTTCTGAGTTCCATGGTTAGGGAAAAAGTGAATGGCTGATGTGAATTAATTGGTTAATTATGATTAGATTCACCAGCAAATTAAAGAATTGAAGCAATTAACTAGATTATTAAAGTTTAGAAGACCCCCTCCCTCAGTATCTTGACATTCCTGTTAAAGCAGCTTATAATTGTTAAGTTAATTGAGATGTTTATGGCCACGAGCCTCTGAACTCTTGGAAAATAAAACTGGAATATTCCAGTAAGCATCAGCTAGTCAGAAGAGGAAATCAAGGCCAATCAGTTAGAAAGTTACTTAAACTTTTAGCCTTCTTATCCTCACACCATATACTATACTTCAAATAAGTTGGGTAGAGGGGATAGAAATGCACCTTTGTCTAATCAGGCATGGAATCAGCTTAAGATTATTCATCAATTCAATGTACAGTATTTGCTTCAACTCTGTTTAAAACGTTTTCAATTTGAAGAATACATTATGCATTTAGTATGCATTTCATATGACTATTAGGGTCATATGTGAATGTGTATTTTGATCATATCTCATTCTCAGAATCTTTGTGTAAATAAAAGATGACTTCATCTTTGCACATGACATGTTTCAAATTCAAATTCCACCTCTCTCATCCAGAGAAATCAAACTGTAAGTCTAATCCAATGAAAAATAAGGATGCACATTATTGTCTCTGTACTCTATTTAAACAGCGTCAATAGCAAACTAGATTCAAACACCAGGGGCAAACAAATGTCAATAATCAAACCAACTATGAGTAGCAGACTGTGATATTGGTGGCAAATTCTTCTTTCTGTTCAACTTATTTAATATTTTCAAGCCATGATTTAATTAAAAGTAAACTTAATTTAAGATAAAAAGATATATTATTTCTACACCTAGTAGTTATAGTTTTCCTGTTTCCTCCTTTAACCAAATTGTATCACACACACACATACACACACATGTACACACACACACTTCTTATATTATTGGAGAGGATTTGTGACTGCTTTGAAATCCTCTAGACTAGATTTCTGGCAGACATTTGAGTACTAGTCTTATCAGGAATTCCTTCTGTTCATTGATTCTGCCTTATTTTCTGTAATCTCAGACGCGTCCTCTTAAGACGTTCTCTAGAATACCTGAATTTACACTATATCTTTACAGCAACTTGAATAAGAACAGGCACCTAATTTAAACATTGGCAAGGGAGTTTTAAAACTAAATCTCACCAAACTGATATAGGTCCCAATATCCATTCCCCACTCAGCAAGCTATGTCTGGAAAGATGTAACGCTTGACTGGTCTAGGCTGCATGGCATATTAACAATCCAGGTGTCACGATGAGCTCATTCTAAACCTGCTGTGCTAGTTAGATGTGATTTGCTTATTCTGTCATATGAAGACCTTAATAATCAAGGTTTACAATGGCAAAAATTTACTTTTTTCATTTATATGTGTTACCAGCTATGACTCTGTTTCTGCCCATGTTCAAGACCTAGGCCTGAAAAACAAATAGTGTTTGAGACACACCAATTATAAGACAAAGGATGAAAAGCAAGAAGTTTCCTTTGCTTTAAATGACGCTGAAGTTCCTAATACCAGCCTGTGACATGACACTTCAGCTCGTGTTTCTAGGGCAAAGCAAGATGCACACCAAAGTCCAAACATAGATCTAGAAATCCATTGTCCCTACAGAACGAAGCTAGCATGGCAATGTGTCAAACTCAGGACAATTCAGTCTACCTGTTTATACTGAAGTAGGCAAAAGTTGATTCTCTGGGATCTCTGAATGAATTACAAGATATTTCCAACATAACCATTGACTCCCATACTTTGACACTCCACCTGGACTTTGAACACAGAGGGTTTCTCTGTACTGAACGGTTAACATCAATGTCATATATATGCCGAGGAGAGCATTGTACCTGCCTTACAAGCTAAGTAGCATGGTATGTAGCAACACTAAAGCAAGAGACTCCTTTAATCAAACTGGGAAATTGAATCTGTGTGACTCATTGACAGAAAAATGTATAAAAGGGATAACAGGCAGAGAATGGATCCACACAGTTTGATCTAGCAGTGATGAAAAAAGTAAAGGGAGTTCTCAAGTAAGAACAAGAAGATAAACACATCTGGGACCAAAACCTGCATTGTAGTTTTAAAAGATCTGTTAGCGTTCCTCTCAAATAAAAAAATCATTAAAAGTGGCCTTTCTTGCCACACACTCACCTGTAATTTGCAGCATTCTGAAGGCAGAGGCAGGAGAGTCAAAGGGAAAGAGGGGAGGGACATTCCCTCCAGGTCAACTATACATTGTTTTTGGATGCAGAAACTTTTATTCCTCCTACTCCATGTATTTGATCTCTGTGTGATTACTCTCACCTACAAATTTCTAAGTTCTAATTGGTCTGTATACCTGCAGACCTATGTAGTCATAAAGATCTATGTGTCTAACTATATTATAGTGAATCTTCATATCCACCTGCTTCCATAATATTTGCTGCAATATGTTCGTATTTTAAAATCTGCTGACGACATATTAGGAAGACTCCAAACATTCTCAGTTTCTCTGCTTTCCCTGATTCTTGTCTTTTCATCCTGACCACGCTGTCTCATTTCCTACAGCTAGAAAGTTTTTATCAAAAATGGCACCCTCAGATGAATTGAAGCATTGCACCAATTAGTTACTGAATGGTGGGAAACAGCTCAAATTAAAGAGCTGAGAAGCATCAGGCACACCATCCATGTATGCCAAACACAACACTTCTGCCCAGTAATAAAGCTTTTAGGAAAGCAGGCATTCTATGTGTGACAGCTCTGCATTTAGAAGTCACAACATGTGACCGCCAGCTCCAGGGTCACCATGGTAATTTGGCTCGCAAAGACCCATGATGAAGAAAGAAAGCATTGTTACCAAGAAAAAAAAAATGTTTCTTTCTTTTATTTTCTGCTCTTGCAGCTGGTTATTGGACACCAGAAGATAAATAAGGGTGGCCAACAAGAAAAGGGAAATTAAACATGAATAAATAACAGTTGTTCTGTCTCAATGGGATTGCTAATTATAGGGTCACGCTGTTTGTTCTGCTACCTGCTCTATCTAGATTACACAACCAACTCTTTTTCAAGGCTTTTAGAAACTATTTTCTCACTTCCCGGTGTGTCTGAAGTGAGTATTTTATTTGCTTTTGATTGCTCAAAAAGCTGCAAAAAATAATTGAAAAGACCTCACTAACTTGAAGAGTTCCTCCAGAGATTCTCCAACTTGGGTGCACAGATTTAGAGACAGTAATGACAAGTTGGCTTGACGTTATCATCGCCATGCCTGTCTTGCCCAGTTGAAGACACATTTACAGTTAGCCATGGCTTCTCCAGAAATTTGGAGGTGTGAAATCAGCATCAGGCTTGGGAAATAGAGGGCAGGCCCCCTTGGAAGGGCTAGAACCCTATTTGTCAGGGGTCAGAGCTCACCCTTCTGTGGGAAGTCTAATGCATACAAAATAAAAGATGCCTCAAGAGCTCTTTCCCTTCACCTTTATGCCATCAAGATCCTAATTACCCTTTACCCTAATCAATACAGCTAACTGACTAGTCTTCTCACCCCCTTTTCTCTCCTTTAAAGTTGTTTTCTACCTGAGACATCAGAGCCACCATGTCAAAAAGCAGACTGCATACCATGCAACTAAGTTTCCTTTAAAAGCAACATGGTGGTGTCTGAATGGTTTGGCATTGAGACAAGTCACAAAGCATTCTGTATTTCCTTTTTAGGGTCATCATATTCCACCTCTTGATTTACACACTGCCCTCAGCACCTAAATAAGAGACCCAGCTACCATTCCCACTGAAGCTTGAGGAATGACTGTCTGCAAATGCCCATCTGTTCCAGCTGCTTCTCTGTTGTAACAAGAACACCACTACCCAAAGCTATTTAGGGAGGGAAGCACTTATTTAGATTACAGGTAAAAGTCCATCGTTGAGAGAGGCTAGAACAGGGACTCAAGGCAGGATCCTGGAGGCAGGAACTGAAGTAGAGGTCATAGAGGAATACTACTTCCTGGCTTGTTTCCCCTGGCTTGCTCAGCTATCTTTCTTATACAGCCCAGGCCCACCTGCCCAGGGATAACATGGCCCTTAGTGGACTCCCATACCAGTCAGCAGCTAAGGAAATTCCCCACAGACATACCCATGGGCCAGTCTGACAGAGGTTCCATCTTCTAAGGTGACTCTCTGACAAGTTGACAAAACCTTAACCAGCACATCCTCTGTATGCAACTAGTCCTCGTCTTTGGAAACGTAGGAGGGATCTCAAACCTTGGAGTTCCCCAGACTTCTGAAGTAACCAGCGTGCACATACAATGGCAAGCACAGCACCTTCCTCAGTGCCTCCATCACCCATGTGCACTCCTTTTACACCATAACGTGTCCCCCCAGCACCATCATTTCAGAACCAGTTTGAAGTATAGATGAGAGTCTCTTTAGGGCAGTTCTGGGTTAAGAAACATCTTCTTGTGACTTTTCTCTTTAACTCCTAACCAGGACTCTGTAAATGGAGTCCCATTTTAACTGAATGGGTGAACTGAAACATTAAAGTGATATCAGCTATATTTTGATAAACAGAAGCATAATTATGTATATAATTCAAGTGTTGTCATTTTCTCCAGAAATTATTATTTAGAAGAAACTGAAAAGGACATTTCATTTAAGCAAACATTAAAAAGGAAACAAGCAAAACCAATCTAATTCTAGAATGAGATGAAGGCACAGAATGATAGGTGCAGAGATCCTTTACTAACATGAACCAATTCTTATTTACCTCAGAGGCAAATCTATGTATCGTCTGCCGCCTCTCTTAGCCACTCAAAACATTTCTGCTGTTGCCTCATCTTTATTTCCCTTGGCCCAACTTTAAAACAATCTTTACATTACCATTTTCTTTGACCATCTGACAGGTAACACTCTGTCTCCGAGCAAATGCTTCAAAGAGCAGCTCCCGGGTTCATTCAGAATGATGTTTTAAATCTTTGATAAGGCCTTGAAAAAAGGACAGAGTCTTTTAATGTATGATCAAACTTTAGTACCTGACCTATTTAATTGAGTGGCCAAAGGGAATTGAGAGGCCTGTCAAAGCTAGGGGTTTGAATGCACCTTGATAAGATCTGGATTATAGGATCCTTCTTTCTCAAATGTTTCCCTTGGTGGAAATAGTACAATGTGTGCAGTACTTTGAAAACAGTAGGTGTTCAATAAATGTTTCAATGCACAGAAAAGGTTTGGTTGGATTCGGTAGAAGATGGGATAATTTGTTTCTAAAACCTACCACAAATTGGGGAGGTCAAAATAAATATTAATGGTTAAGAAAAATATCCCAGGGGTCGGAATGATATCATTTGGAACTGTGTTCATCCCTTTTCCTCAGCAGACAAGGACACATCATTGTCTCTGAGAAGTAAGCCATCCTGGTGTGTCTAACTATACAAAACTTTGAGTAAAGCAAATTCTAGATATCTTACCAGATTGTGTTCCTGGGTCATTCTGTTCACTCCAAATACACTAGAGATATTCTGAAGGGAGAAGCAGAGGAAAAAAGAAAGGAGAGGCTGAGGGAAGAGGAGAAGGGAGCAGTGAAGGAAAGAGAGAGGAAGAGGAAGGTGGAGGAGTGGGGCAGGGGGAGATGCTCACTTGCCTGGGAGTGTCTTTATGCTCCACCAGGTTACCCAAGCTTCTTCTACCCAACCTGTCTTTCCCAGTAAATACCATTTGTCCCTTTGTAGTGTTCACTTAATAAGCGTGTTGATCCCGAGACTCCTGTGTCTGCATTGTTACAGTCTGACCTTTGAAATGTGTCCTTCATGAGTCTCGCTTTTCTTCTCTTTAACGTGGGGATAAATACACTATTTGGAGTATAATTTGTGAGGACTGAATACCAAGCGAAAATGCCATATTTGGATTCTGCAGAAAAACTGGATTACTAGAATGATCATACACTGAAATAATTCATTCATAAAGATTCGGTATACCAAACTGACTACTAAAATGCTGGAGGTTGACAAGTTCCAAAAATCTGTACTTGCCAAACTTGAGAGGCAAATGAGCCAAAATTACACATTTCAGTTCAAGTCCAAAGTCCTCACTAGGAACCAAGAGAGCTTAGAATAGCTGAAGTACGAAGATGGGGGGGCATGAGTGAATAAACAACCCACCCAACCCTGGCCACACCCTCTATAACTCAGGTGTTTTGAAAGAGAAACTTTATATATGGAGCCCTGCATACAAAATGCCCAGGTATTTCTTGTCTGTCCACCAATTTGGCTCAAACTGTTGAGGCATCTTGGAATTCCTTCCAACTGTAAGAGCCCCGGGTCCACCTGAATTCCAAATAAACAGTGACCCCTGTTTTATATTGGTATGTCACCAATATTACATGGGATTAACTTGCACTAAAAAATGTCTGTTATTTCAAACTCAGCTGGGCATCCTGTACTTTTATGTGCTAAGTCTTGCAGCATTAGCCTAAGGAACCATCCCAAGAATGCATTGTTTTATTGCTGCGATTATTCTACCCCACCATGTGTGTGCCATGTCTGCAGGTCACTTGCAGCAGCGACAGCATAAGCTGTACCACTAGGTAGAATAATAAAACCATTGCTGAGGAAGACCGGCAGGTCTGACATTTCTATCAGGCTTTGAGGATGCCCAGCTGGTAAAGAGCTTGGAGACTCTCTGTGGACTCTTCACTCTGCCTGCAAGGTAGAGAAAAGGCTCGTTTCTCTCATCTCCTCAACAGATGGCCTATGCATTGCATCAAATGCCCAAGCTCTCTCTGACAAGTGGGTCACTGATGTCAGAAAGAGCTGGGTTTAGTTTCTGTGGCCATAGTTAAAAATAATGGGTGAGTTACTTAATCATTTTATATTGTGTTTTATATTGTATTTTATATTACACACATGAGGAGTAATATAGGGAGACTGTCCCCAATACTCAAATTCTCTAAGCCTTTAGTCACCAAGTCAGCATTTGCTGTCATCTATTTACATATCTTAATAATAATAATAATAATTCACACTGAAGGAGATTGAATGGACTCGTGTGTCAAGTGAGACTGTTGTACCTAAAAGGTTAAGGGGAACACACTATGCTTGTCCATTATTAATTAAGACTTACATACCTCAATTAATGCTAGTTCAGGAGCCCTGTGAATGACTTCTAGGTTTATCTTTGCTGTTTCCTCCAGCACATTACAACCTAACTCACTTCAGTCTGGTTTCTGTTTATAAAAACTGAGCGGTTCATGTGGCCCTTCCCAAGCAAGCTTCCTTGGTACCTCTGCAATGATACCACTGGTGTGAGCCTGCTGTCAGGTGGCTGTCCTCTCTTCCTGTCACCAAGGATATTGTTTCTTTAGCTACCTAGTCTCAGTGCCTAGGAAATTTTGTGGGCTGGTACAGTACAAAAACAACTATTGATACAAGTTTCAATGACATTGATTGCCTCATACATAGGGGAATTAGAAATAATAAATTATAAAGCCAGAGATAATAAAGTTAGTAGAGTGCTTGTCTAACATACATAAAGCCAAGGATTCCATCTCTAACACTCTATAAACCATGCATGGTAGATATGTTTGTATTCCCAGCCTTGGAGTTGGGTGGAGGCAAGATGATCAGAAGCTTGAGGTCATGCACAGCTACATAGTTAAGTTCAAACCAGCCTAGACCACATGAGACCTTGTCTCAATTAAAAGTTATATACTAAAAATAATACTAAGAATAAAAACTACAACCAATGTGTGGAGTTCTTTGCATGTGTGACAGCTTGCCCTGAGTTTATGGTGTAATCTCTACAAACAAGTCCAAGATATTTTAACTATTAATAATATCCCATTTTGCAAATTAGTAAAACAGGGTGTTGAAAGGGTGAATGGTTTTGCAAGTTCTGACAGTCAGAATGATGAAAATCTAATATTAGAATTGATTGAAAAAAATCACTACACAGAGTGATACTTTTCCATTTGGGGGCTCTCATCTCTAACAAGCAAAGCAAACATCAAATGGAAATGTCTAAAAAGATACTATAAAATTAAATCCATATAAGCAGCACATAAATGGCTTCTTGCTCGGGGAGAAAAACAACTTGCATGTAGGGACCCCTCGCTGTTGGTAGTCACATGGCAGGAAATGGGGACAAAATGTTTTATGGGGACAAAATGTTTTTTCTGGATCATGCCTTCTTCTTTCCCCCTTGAAGACAGATGCTTCACTTTCAGCTTATGCGTATGTTACTCCATGTCCAAAAGAAGGATTTCCTCGAGTGATGCTTACTTACTACGTTTGCTACTTTCTACTCTTTCATTGTCCAACTTCACTCTTTGTGAGGTCCTAACTGCCAAGAAGAAATCTAAATTCTAAGAAGAAACCAGTAGTCTATCTTGTCACCTCACTTGTATTGTTTTACAGGGAAATGCTGCTGTACCTACAAGAAGACTTACTACTCTCACTAATAATTGTTCATATTTTTAAATATAGATCATGTCCTTCCCACAGTTTGCGAAATTATTAGTGAAGTAAACTGGGGAATCTTCAATGGCAGGAATATACACTCTCTGGAAATGCACATAGGAACACATTTGTGCACACAAAACTGATGACCTTTTTATAGCAAGGAGTTTGTCACTTCAAGGTGTGTATTGCTTCAAACACATCTGTGTTGGAAGGTAAAACACCCCCAAGATCACTGGCATGTATTCTAAACCTGAATCCTTTGAGGGGAATAAAAGCACATCTTCAGTATACAATAGATATTTTTTTCTTAAAACAAACTGCTTGGTTCCCCAGTTCTGTGGAAAGATAAATGTATTTAATAATCAAGATAGAGAGTGGTAGTTCAGTGATTTTTCCTTTCTGGATCAGCAGAATATTTCCTAGTCTCTTTGCTCTTTCCTGGGGTTTTCTGTCACTAGCTTTAGCTTATCAGTAAACACAATGTATTCATTACTGTTAACACTTGTGATTAAAGTGAATACACAATTTAGAGTTTGAACTTTTCATCATTTTTAACTTTTCTCTTCTCCACTCTATTATTTTTTTTCTAATTGAGATATGCCCCAACTTGCTCTGATCTGTGACAATATGCTCGATACTAAATACTAAAATTGGGAAAGCGAGCTGCTGAGCTGTTTCATTCTCAATCTTTGCTCTGTTGACACCTAGTCTGGGTAATTCTGTTGTGGGATATCTTTCGTGTATAGGAAGTTGAGTGGTGCCTCCGACCCCTACCCACCAGATACTATTTCTTTCAACTGTGATCACAAGTACCATGTCCAGATATTACTAAGTATCTTTTGGAGATGGAAGTGAGGGTGAAGAATGACCTCCAGTTGATTTTTCCTGACATAAGGGGAAGGAAATTTAAAATATATTTGATGGACAGCTGAATGCTCAAAGCAGTTAACATATTTTTCAATTCTACTCCTGCCAACAACATTAAATCAGCAATAAGCCATGCTCCACAAAAGGAGAAAATTGCATTCAGAGCAATGAAATAATAAAGTTATGGGCCAACCACTCAAACCATCTGAGAACTATTTTCAGTAGCCATGCCGTGGAGCTACCTAGCTGTCCATCAACAGATGAATGGACAGAGAAAATATGGTGTCTATATACGTACCATTTATTTTATTGAGCATTAAAGGTCAATGAAATCATTTCAGAGGCAGGAAAATGGGTAGATTAAAGATATCATCACTCTTAGAAAAATAAGTTAGGCTCAGACAGATATTTCACCTTTTATCTCATAAGAAGATGCCTATTTGTGGAAAAGGTGAGGGGGAACATAAGACGGGGGAAAAGTACAAATGATTAGCATCCTGTTTCTGTAATATGCAAAGTCTAGACACATTTGCAGCATGGAGAAAGATTACCAGTTGGGGGAGTGGGGCCTGCAGGGGGGATGATGGCATAAGAAGGTAATGCTGAATATGAGCAAAATGTAATGATGTCCATGCATCAAACTATCATAAAGAAGCATTATTCTGTATGCTAGCTTAAAACACATAAATATATAAATCATAATTATCAAAGGAAAAAATAAAAACCAACCAAAAAGGATGTCTCATTCTAGACCTGTCCTTTAATCTCTGCTACCTGAAGTATTTGCTGGTCTTCCATCTTGCTCTGCAGCCCACCATCTGGGGGACTCTAAGCCTTTTTATTCCTGTAAGAACTCACTTATAAAGGCATAGTCACATGCTCACCAGTAACTTTTTCTGTAAGTCCAGTTTTTATTCTTTTTGTCAAGAGGGTATTTTCAATGCCTCAAAATGTTAAACTAAAGCTATGTCCATAACATTTTAAAAATAAAATAAAACATACCCATTTTATAAAATGAAAAATGTATAAATAAATGTGCAGTAAAAGTATTCACTTTTATAAAAATTTATAAATTTATAAAATCTATGTCTGTAAGAACATCATCTTCAAATCTGTAGATTAGTTAGTTCTAAACTAAAGTTTAGTAATTTAAGGTATATAGAGATAATATTCTGATCTTAACATCTCTGAGTTTCAGCCTGTAAAGAATCCATGTTTACTAAAGAACAAAATGAAGTCACAGTGAGTAATGCATCATTGGAAAGTTCTACTCTTTGTCCAAATGGTAAGTTTGGCTGATGTCATGTGGCTAAGTAGCACTGTATTGATGAGCACAGATCTGGGGGAGGCTTCCCACTAATACAATCACAAACTGCAGATTCTCTCAGTATAAGCCAATGACAGAGCATGCTCAGCTGGGTTGAAGGTGGATCCAAAGGGTTTCAATGTACCTTTATGCTACATATAAGTCTAGCTTCTGCAGATGAAAGATAAGGTGTGGGGCTTATCATCCTTGCACCCCCCCATCTAGTGCTCCCTCTCCTCCTATTCCACACTTTCTCCACAAACAGTTACAGTTGTATGAAAGAAAAACAAACAAACTTGAATAAGAACTTTGAGTGATGGCTGCAAACAATGACAGTCACCACAGATTCGAAGGGGCCGCATGTCTACTCCAGAGGCATACTTGCAGTGCTGTGTCCCCTGCATTTATTCCGCCATGATTTTCCTTGCCTGTATCCTAAAAAGAAATACTGTGGGAAATATGGAATTGTTCTTTCTCTTATAAATAACTTGTTTGATTCTGAGAGAAATCCTCTAGATCTCTCTGTCCTTTTTTTCCAGCTATTTTCAATGACAACGGTCTACACTTACTCAGTTGTAATAAATATTTGACGTAAGGAATCATGAACTACTTTCAACCTACCATGATCTGTAGAACCTATGAAAACTGACACAAAGCTCAGTTTGTCCTGGTCAGAAAAGCAGGGTCCATAAGGACCAGATGTCACTTTTGGATCTCCAGCAGAAATATCCATTCACAGGCTATACTGATGCATAGTATCGGACTAGGCTCATGTCTGGTCAGAAACAATAAGTCATCAACTTTATCTTGCCTAGTGAGAACACATGCAGATTAAGTTTTACCATTGCCACCTTGGTTAACTAACACCCATTGCCTCTAGCAATCCATCTTCCTTGAGAGGAACAATGAGACCCTTAGAAGGCATGAACATAGACTTTAGAACCTAACACTCGTATTTCTACCCTGAAAGGGTGCTAAGCAGACAGCAAGGCTGTAACTGCCCGTGAGTTTATCATTAGCCACACAAGACCAGGCAAACCTACCCCGTGGACAAAGAGTACTATGTTTACAACAGGAGACATGTTGCAATGGACCTTGGGCCACTTATCCAAGGTCCAAAGTTTCCTAATCTCTGCTTGAAACAAGATACAGAGGATAACAAAACGACTCATTTCCAAGAAAACACTCTTTTGAAAATGATAATAAGTTCAGTTTTATCAGCCTAGACATATGGAGTTTGTTTATTTGTTGTTTGCATTTGTTTCCTTTGTGCTCTTTCATTTTGCATCATCCTTCAACTATGACTGGGTGGGGTCCTCACCCAGTTTGGAAGGAATTATCTGCTTAGAATAGAAAACACTGGTGTGGTAGTAAATCCTGGTTGTCAGTTTGGTTGGATCTGAACTTAACAAAGAGAAGAGACTCTAGTTAGGTCTATAAGAATATGTTCGGAAGAATTACCTGAAGGGAGGAAGACCCTCCATAAATGTCAGTGGATCTTTCTCTGGCAGCTCCAATATAAAAAAAAGTTCAAAGGGAAAAGCTTCACTTTTTGGCTGTTCTCCTTTGCCCCTTGCTATAGAGCTCATCTATCCTATTGCTGCCAGTGATGCTGACATCTGTTAGTGTCATTGGAATGCAGTTTCTCTGGCTCCCCAACATAATCTGAAGACTTGGGGATCTCCAAGAACCCTGAAGGCCTGCAGTATCAGTTGGAACGGCTAAGCTATCCAGACTCGGGGTCTGAGCAGCTGTTCTTCAATGTGAAGACCATCATTGTTGTACACATCACATCAAGTAAGCCAATCTAATAAACTCCCCTTTAATATTACACACATTTTCATTCTACCAGTTTCATTCCTCTAGAGAGCCCTAACTAATACATGTGGCATGACACGGTATTTATTTAATGAAATTGCATCATTTACTTGGGTAAATGTATTACTTGGATGATCACTTGGCCCAGTTATACCATAAGTACTGGAACCATCAACGTTATTATTATAGGAAGAAATAATGAACACAAAGCAAGCCTTCCTTTTACTCAGACTTGGTAATGGGTTTACTGCATGCATTTCTCTTTTATCTCCAAAGGTCATGCATCAACCTAGCTCTACAGGTAGTGAAACTGAGAGGAAGAGAGCTTTAGGACTGCCTAACAGCAAGTGGCTGAGCAAGTGACATGAGCCTACCCTTCCTAACTTTCTAACTCTTAGTGGGGCCTTAATCAAGAGACCTGGCCTAACAAATGTTAGACACTGTTCGTGAATTCAGTGACAGAGTATAGGAGAGTCCAATGTCTTCATCAGTCTGGTAAGAAAGTACTATATTATTATTACTATATTGTGAAAAGACACATAAATATCTATTTAAAATAAAAGCTTAGGACATACACTAATGCCAGAGAGAGAGGTGATGGGAACAGTAAAAGTGAAGTTGATTTTTATAATAAACAAAGGTGAGAGGCAGGTATGAATTATGGTGAGCACTAGAAACAGTATTCTCACCTACAACTTACTGTCTGAGCAAGCCATGTCACAGTGGGCTGCCTACTAGTGATAATGATGGTAATGAGTTGTTAAATGTATTCTAATTGAGACCTACAAACATCTTGGGTTCCACATTCCTTGACACAGACCATCAATTTATCATATAGGGAAGATCTGCACTAAAAGCCTAAAATTCTTTTTATTTTAAAAGTAATCTAAGGTTAAAACCATGAGTAGTAATGGCCTGATGGGCTTTCCTGGGCCCAGGGATGCTTCCTTAACCTTCCACCTAGGTTCATAAGTAGTCCATTCATTAAAGTATCATCAGTCACTCCTGCTGAGTGTGATGCCTGTTGAGACCCTGACCTAGACATTTTCCTTGACCAAAACACATTCCCTCCTGTCCCCGCTTCTCTTTCTATGTCTGTCTCATATTCAGAATTTGGGAGCACCTTAACCTGAAAATAGAAAAAGGTGTTCTAAAAGGAAAATCGCTTCCAATCTATGCCAAATGTCTTCTTATATCTCCATAATTATGCTTATTCATCATCACTTTAATGATCTATTTCCCCTACTAGAAGGTGAGATTCTTCAGATTGAAGCTACAAATCATTGATATTTGTCTCACATAATCTATTTCTGTCTCACTGTCTCATATATAAGAAGTTCTGGCTGAATAAGTAAAATACTTGTTGAAACATGTTTCTGTCACAGTCTAAGTCCAAAACGATTTTAGCTGCTACTGTCCTCCGGTCATAGAATGTGCTCTTCGGTTTTGTCTCAAAACCGAACTGGTTATCTCCAGAATGTCCTCTGTGGTACAGAAAATAACCTTAAAACTGAGAATATAGTTAGAATATGGAAAGGTTAGTAATCATTTACACACTAGTGTGAATTAATTTAATAAAAAACCTCTAATAAATAGTATCTAATCACAATAAAGTAGTCAATTTGATTGGTAATAGAAGAGAAATATCTGTGGCCCTTAAATCCTTGGAAGTAAAGGTAGAACATAGTAAGGTGCCATAGTGATGGTCCAATGGTAATTAAGAAATCTGAACTTCTGAGTGTTGGCCTAGAGGATTATAAGAAAATCCCCTTAGGCAAGAGAAATGAACTTACAGAATTCTACAGTTGATTTTAAAATTTCTGTTTTGAAATATTGCCTGAGTGAGAAAAACAATACACTACTTAGTTTTTTTCTGTTCCTCAGCATATACTCTCCTCTCTCTCAATTGCTCTTTCTCTCTCTCTTTCATTCTCTCTCTCTTCCTCTCTCTGCCATTTTGCTCTATTTGTATATAGTTAATAAAGTAGTTCATCCACTACAAAAACAATTTTAACAAACACCAGTATTTTTGCTTTTGCTTGCTGGAGAGGGGCAGGTGGAAATTACAGAATCCTCATGCCTGTCCTCTAAAATGATTATGTGTCTGGCTATAACCTAAAAGTTATATATACCTTTATCTGGGTATAGTTTGGTGGCCATATGCAACTTCTCTGTCAGCTTAATAAACAGCAAGCAAAGGCTTCTGGGAAAGATGGCAAGTTAAGAGCAACCTGCTTGGGACTCCATGAAGAAGAAGAATCAGAAAAACTAGACTCTGTCCCAAACATAGAAGAAAGGAAGGGTTTTGGAGCCCCATAAAGATGGTGAAGAACGACTAAACAACTTAGGTGAAAGGCAGGTGGTGCACAGAGAAGAAACAAACCAAGCTGAATGCCGTTCCACCTATACAGCCCCAGGCAGCAAAGGGAGAAATAAAACACTCATGCCAACGCTAAACCAGGCATCCCCAGGAACATACAGCCAATCCTGTCCTCATGACAAACCCACAGTCTTGACAAGCTCAGTATTGGTGAGACTGATTTCTCCATCAGATAGGTCAATAGAAGACAGGAATCCTATTTGTCACCGGAAAAAACTCAAACAGAAGCCAGGTGCCATCTTGAAAGAGAAGCTGTTATTTACAACTGAACTCCTTAATACCCTGGAAGCAGAGAAAAGGGAATAGTCACAGGCAATGATACTGAACCAGCCCCACCATAGCCTAAAGATGAGAGACAGCCTGGGGAGCAGATATGGAGAGCAGGGAGGCTGGGCAGGAGGCAAATGGCTTAGCACAGTCACTGAAATGACCCACCCTCAATGGCCAGAAACAAGCAGAATCCACTAAGACCAGCCCTGGCATTTGATAGCCCTGTGCCTGAGAGGACCAAGTGGGTCACCCTCTGGAGCCACCTATTTGCCTTTCAGTGCTGTAGAGTCCCAAAACTCAAGATCCTGGAGAATACTTGAAACCCCTAGCTGCATGCATACCTCCAACTGGGTGACTGATACTTGGCAGATCTGGAAAGTACTAAGATGGTTCACTGCCTGTACAGATCTCAGAATCACAGTTGATTCCATACTCCCAATGCACTCAGGAAACATGCCCCTGTTAAAATATTACCCAGTTCCGAGATGTGATATGGGGAAGTGGAGGAATCTGCCTACAACACTGCAAAAGATAAATGTGCCCAGCAGAGGACCCTGGCATGCAAAGAAGAGACATCACAACGTGAAACCAGCTGTGGTGAAAAGCAGATACTGCCCAGTTCAGGCTCAACACCAGCATAGACCACTGGATATAAAGAAAGAAAACTAAACCTTCTCACTGAACCATTGAAAATGCTTTGAGAAAAGATAGTAAGTTTTTCCATGCATGCAGGATAGACAGCTGGAGCTGGCTAAGGAACCCTATTGTTTAGCCAGCAGGAAGGCAGAAACAGCATTTCTGAACCACTAAGACACAACTGGAAAGGGCAAGCACTTAAAGGAAATGGCAAAGATAAGTCAATCAAAGATTTTTTTGATTCTATTAGAGAGCTCTCAAGGCTATATATGCCTAAAGATGGTAGCAAATTTTCCCTTTGAAACGTTTGCTAACTGCCTATCTGATAGCATAGTGTAACTCCCATTCAAGCAAAGGCAGCAACACCTCTGGGTGTTGGGTCTTACATCTCATGGTGAGTACAAAAGATGTGATGGTTATCATGCCACTGTGCACCCATCTAGAGCCTTGGCTTTTCTCCTGCACTTTCACAGCCTCCACAACAAAAGACACAACATAGCAGAGCAGAAGAAACATGAGATGGTATGTGGGCTACTTTGATTTCCCATTCCTGCCTGTCATAGAAGCTGAAACTTCCTAGTAAACTACCTAGTATTCCTATGTGTCCCTTTGTGGAAATTAGGGATAATGACAGTGATCTTAATGAGCTGCAGTGAAGGTTAAAATAATGTCCCTTAAAATACTTTTAATTCAGGTCCTCAAAGTTGTTAGTATCTTCAAAACTTCATTCATAAAAATACTTAGAAATAATAATAAGGAAACTGGGTTGGAGTAGGAGGTCCTTCGGTTTGTTGTTGCTTTCATTGGTTGAATAAAGAGACTGCCTTGGCCTTTTGATAGGACAGCCCTTAAGTGGGCGGAGTAGGCAGAACAGAATGCTGGGAAGAAGGGAAGTGTGGGAGACGCCATGGTTTTCCTGCCCGAGACAGACGCTGGTTAGACTCATGCCGGTAAGCCACAGTCAAGTGGCGATAGACATTAACGGAGATGGGTTAAACTAATATGCGAGAGTTAGGCAATAAGAGGCTAGAAATAATGGGCCAGGCAGTGTTTAAGTGAATACAGTTTCTGTGTAATTATTTCGTAGTATAAGCTAGCCAGGTGGCGGGACACAGCCTGCTCTCCTCCTACAACACTGGGTGCTCTGTCTGGCTTTGTTTTGTTTTTATATCAACTTGACACAAGCTAAAGTCATCTTAGGAGAGGGAACGTAAATTGAGAAAATGCCCCCAAAAGATCTGGCTGTCTGTTGGACATTTCTTAATTAGTAATTGCTGAGGGGAGGACCCAGACCATTGTGGTGATACCATTCCTGGGCTGGTGGTCCTGAGGTCTTTAAGAAAGCAGGCTGAGAAAACCATGAAAAGCAAGTCAGTAGGCAGTATCCTCCATGGCCTCTGCATCAGCTCCTGCCTCCAGGTTCCTGCCCTGCATAAGTTTCTATCCTGACTCCTTTCAGTGATAAACAGTGATGTGGAAGCAGAAACAAAATAAATTCATTCCTCCTCAATCTGCTTTTGGCCATGTAATTTCATCACAATAATATTAACCCCAACTCAGACACTGGGCTCCAGAATAAAACAATACAAGTCTATGAAAACATGTTAGTAAATGTATCAGACTTCCAGGTCCTAATCCTGGGTTCTCAGTAACCCATATCTTGAATGCCCTTTTCCACTGGTTAAACATTGGCAAGAATATCTGACACAGAAGAGTGAGGACTTTTCACCTTCCCCTTGTAAAATGACTGTCTTCTTCCTGAGAATAGAAAGGCATACTCCATATCCCAAAGTAGGTCCAATGCCCATATAATAGAAGTCTCTATATCACAATGAACCTAGAAAGGCATCCACATTTATTATCACAATGCAGAATGGAAGCAAATTAAAGATGTTCCAATTAGGCTTTTGTCTTATTGCACTACATATAAGTCATTTCTGGCTAACACAGCAGCTAAAAGAAATTCTAGAAAAAAAATCTTTGCTTCTCAAATGCATTACTTTTATCTATATCACTCTTTATGACAAAACAAACCTGGGGTCAGAATTGTAGTTAAACATTTTAAATCATTCATTGGAAAAATTGTCTAAAACATTATGTCAAATTATACTCTTTGCCACAGACATTGACTTTTATCAATATATATATATATATATATATACATACATACATATACATATATTATGGTATTGCTACAAGCATGTATCTTGAGACTCCATGTGCCAGAAAGTTGCATTTCCTTCAATTAAGTGACATGTTTTGTTCCCTAATGACATTGCAAACCAAATTGCAGACCAAAATTGCCAACATAGGCAATGGAGAGGGTGTGAGTTGGAAGAAGGCTACTGAGGACTTTGGTAAATTAGTGATTTAGGTGATCTGTGAATGGCACTTCATTACTCCATGAGCAGGAGGATCTGCAGGAGTTGTACAAGCAAAGGTCTCCTACAAAGCTGGGTTGTGCTGTATATTTGGAATCAGAACATCAGTAAAGGTCAACGTGACAACGTGATTTATGCAAATGCAATATTACTGTGAGCAATTTTCCATTTTCAAATAAATGGCAGGCATTTTATATTTCTCTTTAGGTTTTTCACAGAAACCTCATTTGACATGTTTCATTGTTTATTGTTGCTTTTTTAGAGATGAAAGGCAGCAATTTATTTGCCCTCAATGACCAATGTCTTGCCTGTCATGAAGGTAGGGACCTACAGCAAAAGTCAATGGGTTAATAAAACAGTTAATTGACTAAGTGCTTTTTTGATGGGCCAAAGGCACAGACAGTCACCACCCAAGTAAGGGTGCTTAATTAAAGTGGCACTGGCTGAGCTTAATGAAATTCTGTAGATAGAAATGAATGCTAGAAAGACATCTGCATTTATTATTATACTGCAGAAAGGAGGCAAATTAAAAGTAGCCCAATTAGGCTTTTGTCTTAATGTACTTCGCATAAGTCACTTGTGGCTAACAGAGCAGTTACAGGAAACTCTAAAAATCATTGCTTCTCAAATATAAGACCCCATTAGCAGTATATTTCACATCCTAATATGGCACACAAATATAATCAGGGAAATTGGCTAAGACTTTTTATAAACTGTGTTTTTATTATAAATGGTGATGATGCAGTTGGGTGGAAATGTGTGTATGAGAGATTTGGCAAACCCACCATTTTCAATAAAATGGAAATACAGCTTCAAATGACAACTAACCTAGTCTGCCTACTTTCTTACCTATGTGATATCATTGTAGCTGAGTGAGAGAGACACCATAACTCTGTATTAAGGAGTTTACTCTTATCCATGTACCAGGTATTGCAAAAGGCCAGCATGCTTGAGTCTTAGGATGTAACCATGGTGAAACAGATGTTATGGTGGAATTCAGACAAGCTCCAGTCACAAGTCCTGGCTTCCCCCATTTTTCTGGAGTAGATATACCTGTACCTAAATGAAAGAAATATAGCTGTAACAGGAAAAGCAGACATCCTGGCATTCTACTAGGCCTCTGTGGAGACAACGCTTCCCAGTATTGTTCTAATGTTTGTTACTGACCAGCAACCATAAGAATCATCCCTGCAAGTGGCTGCATATGATACTCAGAAGATGCTGAATGAGATAAAACAGGGCTGTTCAGAATGGTAATCAAACCACAAAAGTTAAAAAAAATAAACTAACAAAAACTCAGAATCTCACTATCTAGCTCAGGTTAGCCTTGAACTCATAATCCCTTCATTCTCATGAGTTTTGGGATGGTAAGCAAATACTGCCAGGTTCAACGGAAAGTTCTTTTAAGATGTACAGCAAATGCAATTGCATTTTTATATGGATCATGCTAAGACAAGAATAGGTTAATTTAAGTTTTTGTATAAATATTTTAATGTAAGAGAAGAGGTCTTAATGTTACAGAGTAAGGACAGCAAAGCCCTGATTATGTGCTGGGCACCAATTTCTATAATCCCCTTGGATCCAGAGATCAGATAAATATAGGTATGACTCATTTGAAGATTAGAAGTTGCGCTCCAAGAAAATAAATAGCTAAATATATACAAAATCTTAGGAAATTGAAAGAAAAATCAGTCTCTCTTAAAAATATATCTACCATAAACACTTCTAATATGTAATGGAATAATAGTTAAAATATGGTATTTATCACTTGACAGCAGTACTTGCACAAACAATAATGTAGATCACACATGCAGAAAGTTTAACAGGAATGACATTTTGCTGCACATTTGAGCATCTTCCATTTTTATCCCAACTTCTCGTCTTCGCTACTAATCCTAATTACAATAGGGTCATCTTCAACTGACCACAACTTCTTTCTTTGAATGGACATTATATCTTCTTCATTGTGTATGTCCTGTAGAGCTCTGTCTTAATGTAGCCAGCTTAATGAGTATTTCTCCAGAACAAAGTTTAGGATTCTAGAAAACAAGGCCATCCGAACTCCTTTGTTACGGGATTTTAAAATTGAGCATTTCCTAATAGACTAACCCAATTTTTATACTTACTGATTGTAACTAACTTAAAGTTAATTGATTTTCACAGGTCACGGAAGCAGGGAGTGGCAGAGCTAATTATGTCAACAAATGCCAAGCAGGTACCTGGCCTGTAACTAGTACTAAGATTTCCATGACTGAATTCTGTACTTTTCCCCAACACCTGAGAAATGAATTTAAAATTTCCCTTATTGGAGTATAACCTACATAGCAGCACTCACTCTACAAACTGAGTGTTATTTGTCACCTGAATGTTTAATGATCATTTGCAGGATAATTTAATGAACCATCACTTTTTAAACCATCTAAACATCTTTTTGCTGATTTCGAGCTTCTTAAGAATCTTTCTGGATCACCTTTGGGAATGTCAGTGACTACTGAATTATTCGGGGACTTCAGCATTCTGATCAAACATGTTTCCTCCTCATCAGAGTGGCACGTGTTTAAAAAGTGGTTCAGCTGTGTACTTTATGATTGCTTTCGATATAAGCAAGAGTCGACTCCTTTTTCAGACAACACATGTTTGGGGTGAATTCTCTGCATCCTCTGCCCTCATTTATGTCCCAGGCAGACATAGCCTGAATCTCTAATACCCCAGAACCTATAGTTACCCAATGAACCATCAGCTGCATGAAAGTGTTTGTTTTTCATGTTCATAGTCGTCCTGGGTTGCATTTACTAAAATAAGGCTTTCCACTCCATTATCAGTGATAACTACAAAAAAGCGAGTGGCTATCACGTTCCCATTGCTTCTTTTTAAGGACGCATGGAAACGCTGATTCTCAAAGCTGTCCTGACAAGTTAAGTACTCACAGTTCTTTGTTGAAAGAAGGTCTTTCATCTTTTTCCCCCCTTTCTGTTTAAGGTTTCCCTCCTTGGAGGTAGATTCCTTTGGTTTGCAATAAGCCTATTGTATGGCAGGCAGGAATCCACAGACTCTCTCCCCACCATTATCCATTATTTCGAGCAGAGGAAAAAACTGTTAGCTTTGTGAACAGCTCGGGGCTGAAGAAAAGCCACACACCACTTGCTTCTGTAACACACATTCGTCACTTACAATTGTTGAGTATCTAACATAATGACAAGGCTATATAATGAGCTGTAAAGGTAAACTGTCCCTTACAGCTGGACCACATGTGTGCTGAAAATTACTTTTGTTGCCTATCTCTCACTTTACAGAAGTTAATAAACAGAACATCATTCACAAACTTGGCATTCAAAAGAACAGATTTCTAATGTTCTTACCTTCACTATGATGTGTTGGCAAGGTGACGGCTATGTTAATTAGTTTGAGTGAATCTTTTTGCAGCATATACACAGAAGAAGACATTATATTGTGTTCCATAAGTATACACAATTGTTTCTTGTCAATTAAAAAGTCTATTAAAGAGATACATTGGAATTGGTATGATTAAATAAGTTCCTAGAGGTCACACAGACTGAAGTTCATACACTGGTTCTTGCTCACGATTCTCATACTCTTTGTACAATAACAAATTGTTCTAACTTGAGAGCTACCAGAAGGGACACCTGAACCCACACAGGTTCACAACCCCCAGGGTGAACATCATGCATTATATTCCACCAGAGAAAAAGCAAGCAAAACTAAGACATGAGATTTAATGAGCAAATGCAAAAATATTTAAATGAACATTCTAAATTAATAGTTCTATTTCTCCAATATATTATGTGTTTATACGTGATGAATGCCTGAAGTTTTTGAGTCTCTGTAGCCCAGGCTGCTCTCAAACTCACAGAAATCCTCCTTCTTTGGCTTTACAGGCACTAGTCTCCCCAGAACTTATTGTGTAAACAATCAAACTGCTCCATCATGCATCTCAATGTGCTGAATTTTTTCAATTAATCATATTACTAAAACCTGTGGTTTTGTGAGAGCAACAAAGCTCCCTTCAAATAACTGAACAAAATTTTAGATGCAGCGACCATGAAGGAAAATCACCCCTGGAGACTGTGTCCAAGCAACTTCCGGGCCTCCATCTTCTGATGTGCACAACGAAGGCTCTCTCACTGGTTTCTGGCTTGGTGCTTGAACACATCTTTTTCCATGGAGACACTCCAGTTGTCAGAAGAAAATCAGTGACGTTGTGTGCCCCCAGCCTACTCATCCTCATCCACCCCACGACACCACTATACACATAAGAGTTCTTTGCATCAGCTGTGCACAAGGTCCTCCTTGAAACTATCTCTAAAGAAAATATGCCAATTTTTAATGGTAAACTTTGAAGGTCAAATTTGATAGCCACATGGCTATAAGTTTCTGAGTCTAAAGCTTCTTAAAACTCAGTGCTTCTACATTTAAGGTAAGCAGTAATGTGTCCAGAGCAGAGATATCACAAATATACCGTTCTCCAGGGCCCAGAGACCAAAAAACTTTTTAAAATAAATAAACGCAATAAAGTGGGTGTGAGACTACAGAGGTCCGGCCACTCTGTGACACCTTAAATGCATCTGCCCTACCTAAGGGAACTTAGACTGTGTGGTCATCATTAGGATCATACGAAAATTCCCTGCACCAAAGAGGATCTCAAGCTTGGAACTAGCCTGAGCTATATAGTAAGGTATTGACTTGAACATTACAAAATAAAGCATACTGAAGAGAGTTTTTAATGGGTCATCATTAAAATGAGGAAATCTGTGATTTCTGTCAGTTCTACACTGACTTGGTTCAATCTGATAGGGTGCTGAAAAGAGCCAAGCAGATGGTATCTTAACTTTAAACACAGAAACCACAAAGGGGAGGGTTGTGTCTGTATTGGCCATGTGGTTTTGAATACACAGATTATTTCATTAAAGAACTTTGAAAAAGTGGTCATTGTGTTCAAACAGAGCCCATGAAGGCTTGAAATGCACCTATAAGAAGTAAACCTTGTAGCTTGCAAATGCTAACATTAAGAAAGGCTGAGCATGCATATCTAATATAAACACATGGGCAACTTATTAACCCTAATTTGGCCTCAATCTCCCCATGGGGGGCTTTTGTGATAGACCTCCCTAACATTGCCATGGAAAAGCCCATGGACTCACCTCCTCAGCTGAGATCCTGGGTGAACATTTTTCTTAGTAATATATAGACTTCCACTGTAGTTTGCTAAGAATGAAGTGTGCATGTACATTCACACATATGCATACAGAGAGAGAGAGAGAGAGA
>LOJH01004684.1:8876-20708 GCA_001685095.1 Ellobius talpinus | reverse complement strand
TTTAAAACATGATTGACAGATTACAGACAATTCTCCCGCACTACTTCCCCCTCTTTTTTTAAAAAAACAAAAAAACAAAGGAAAATATCCATAGTCCATTTTTTGGGAATGTGGGCGTCTCCCGCACCAGAGTATGATACTTTTCAAGTTGTAACAAGAACGGAGAGATGAGAGACCATGATAGTCAGTGGTCACCAGGAACCTTTGGAAAGGTTGGCGCAGTAACAGGTGTTTGAAATGGAGAAGGGGGTTTAAAACACAGAGCACACAGCCAAGAGACCTCTGCTTCCACTTGGGTCCATGTAGGATTGAAAGATATCTCCTGCTCCCTTAGCCTCTGAAATCCGTCTCAACCTCTCAAGCACTCAAGAGGACAAGGAAGAATGTTACAGCTAATCCTGCTTGTCAGTTTGACAGGTTCTAGAATCACCTAGAAGACAAACATCTGGGCACATCTGTGAGGGGTTGCCAGTTTGTGTTAATCGATATGGGAAGACCCCTGACTGTGGGGAGCATCATGCCAGGGTCCCCATCAAAATAAAAGGAAAAAAAGCACTCAGACCCGGCACTCACTTCTCTCTGAGGGCAGATGCAGCATCGTCTGCTCCCCTCCCCTCTGCTCTGTGCCTTGCCCACCATGATGGACTGTAATCCGTGAAGTGGAAGGCAAAATAAACCTTTTCTTCCTCTAGTGGCTTCTTGTTTGGTATGTGCTCACACCAATGAGAAAAGAAGCTAATACACAGGAAGACTGAGAGTTTAATGCCAGCCTGAGCTACATAGGGAGACCACCTATGACAAAAAGGAATTCAAACAAACAAATAAACCATGCTGGATGTAAAGCAAGCCTAGAACCAGGCTGTATTTTCAATCCCATGTACACAGCTCAATAATGAAGTGCGTTAATCACCACGCTCTATCAAAAACGTGATTCATGAGCTTAATATTCACATGCTTTCTGGCACAGTAACTAAGATAAAATTTATTTAAAATACTTCACTCATTCCAAGCTCATTTAGTGTGTTTTACGATCTCTATTAATACAGTAACCTATATTTACATATTATGTGTAAATAAAGGCATAAGAATGTTTTAGTGGTTATGTGCAAACATTCCAACTGAGCATGCGTGTATGAATAAAGGATTTGGAGCCACTGGGATAGATGATGGCTTAGGCCAATGGCTGAGTTCTCTGAGGCAGTAGAGGCCCCTGAGAGACAGGAAACATATCAGACAAGGGGTCACAACCTGAGCTGGCATCCAACACCCCCCCCCATTATTTAGCGCCCTTCATGATTTTCCTGCAGTTTTTTCTTACTTGGTATTTGTCATAGGGAAGAGTGTTCCTTTCTTGTTATTTTAAATTTATTTCAAATTCTGAATTTGACGCAAAGACTGTGTGTGTGTGTGTGTGTGTGTGTGTGTGTGTGTATTTACTTATTTGAGACAGGGTCTCCTGTAGCTCAGGCTGGCCTTGAACTCACTGTGTAGCCAAAGGTGGCCTTGGACTCCTGATCCTCCTGCTTCTACTTCCCTAATACTGGGATTGCAGCCTGTGCCACACCCCAACTCCCAAAGGGCTGTACTTCTGAAAGATTCTGTCTCTGTCTTTTTTTCCTTTATCTTCTCTGCCAACTACTATTGTTTTCTCTTTTTTTTTGAGTCAAAGAGCCTCTTGCTCTGAAGACATCTCTGGCCTTACCAAGATCAGGGAGTCTTAAGTAATGTGCCATCTCTTCAGCTCCCCTGCTCCTTAGTCCCTCCTCTGTGGCCTGGCATTTAACCATGTGCCTGAAGGCTAAAACCAGCATTTTCTCTTTTCTCAAACTTTCGTTTACTATATCCATGTTGAAGACTCAGAAGAGAGAAACACTCTGTGCTCCACATGTCCAAATGTCACAAAGCAGGTGTTTAGTTAACAGTAGAGAATATGCAAACAGATTCAGATGATCTGAATGCAGTACAAGCATGAGAGGGATAGTTCTAAAATTTAAACACAAATTACTAAACAAAAGTTAACACCAGAAACTGCTAGCTACTTGCTATGGCTAAAAAAAACCCAGTCGTGTAGTCCTGACTGTCCCAGCAATGAGCAATAGAGAGAGGCATGGGCTGCTCCTGGATGGATAGTCTCTTTCAGTAAGGGATTTAACATTTTCTTGGCCATGTATTTGCAAAAGAACTTGTTCCCTAAACAAAGTACACAGGGATAAATACTTTAGTGAGTCCATGTGATTCTTTCAAATGAAAATTCATTAGTCTCTAGTTTCTGAGGTAGGGGAACAGAGAATACAGTATAGGTGGATATAGAGACTGGAACTTTCTGGTGGCCTGGTGTGGTGGCTTGAACAGGATTTTCCCCCTACTCATGTTCATATATTTGAATGCTCGGTCATTAGGGGATGGTGCTACTTGAGAGGGATTAGGAGGTGTGGCCTTGTTGAAGTAGGTGTGGCCTTGTTGGAAGAAGTGGGTCACTTGGGGTGAGCTTTGGGGGTTTCGAAAGCTCAAGTGAGGCCCAGTGTCTCTCTCTTCCTGCTTCCTGCAGATCTGGTTGTAAAACTCTCATCTGCCATGTCTATGATGGCAAAGGACTAAACCTCTGAAGCTGCAAGCAAACCCCAATGAAATGTTTCCCTTTCTCAGCTTTGCAGTCAGTGGTCATGGTGTCTCTTCACAGCAATAGAAACACTGACTAAGCCTGGATTCTTCCAGGGCTGTGGCTTACAGGATCTCTAGGAGTAATCAAAGCTCTGGCCAGTACTCGTGAGCATTCATTTTCTCAATTGATGGGCAGAAGATGCACTGAAGACAGAATTGGGGTCAGTGGCAGATACCTGAAGGCCAGAGATGCTCACTGATTGGATGAGGAAAGTTCATATGCACACCAAATATCAAGCTTGTAAAAGGGAAAGAGCATTTGGCCATGTTTCTAAGACCCTGGCAGGAGTTCTGTGGTGGAAACATTCCAATATTCTCACCAGGGTAGTGCTACAAGATGCCTTAGGAACCAGGATGGGATTTTTGTCAGAAGCATCACTTGTGTGTATGTTAGATGCTTCGACAAGATTGGAAGCACTGAGCTTCTGGTTTCTAAACAGTGGTTGATTGACTTTAATGGGAATAGTTTTGAGTTTCAGAGACTCAAATTCCCTTAGGAGAAAGTTATAAATATTCCTAAATGGATTTGAGTTTGAACAGATTGTGTTCTGATGAGCTCCACAAGATAAATTAGCTGAAAAATGAGACCCCAGATACTTAATTAAGAAAACTCTTGCTTCAGTAATTGCCTAGAATTCTTGGTCTGGATGCTACATTGCATCTCTCAGAGTTGACAGAAGGGGCAACAAGATTTCTAATATTTATCAATCTTTTCTAAAGAATAATTAATCAATATTTATTCAACAAACATGTGTAGGTGCTGCCTATTTGGTTATTTGACATACTGTATAATATAATGTGTATATAAGGTGTCTAGGAAACACACAGATTTCTTTTTTGTATAGACCTGGGCATTTTTATGTATGCACAAATATATTTTTTAAATGTAGAACAATAAATATCTTTATTACATGAGTTATGAATGATGCTTTATTTGCCTTTCTGGGCTTTGATCTTCCTCAGATAGAACTCCAGCTCCCTGTCTTCTAGCACACAGCCATCTGCTCTGCCACATTGGCCTGGTCTTGAGGCAATACAGGCAAGAAGCTCGCCCCGCTGGAACTGCTCCTCCAGAAGACTACTGATTTTGGCATTACTTTTCCCTTTCATCATATTTCTTTTGAATTTTCTTTGATCATTTTTTGTTTAATATTTTAATTTTCTTCCTCCTCAGGAGTTAGCTTGGCCCACTTCTTATAGCCCAGGGGCAATGCATAGTGGGACTCGGACCACTGTCTGTACGGTGTGCTGTCAATAAGCACAATGCAGTTCTTCACCAGGGTCTTGGTGCGGACCAGCTGGTCTTTGGATGCATTGTAGACAACATCAATGACCCTTACTTTGCGAGTATAGCATTCAGAATCCCAGGAAAAGCTTCCCACATCCACTCTTAGGGCACGGCACTTCTTATTGCCTCCTCGCATTCGGACTGTGTATACCACGAGGGCCAGTCTTAGCATTGGCAGCAGGGCCGTCCCAGCTCGTACTCCTGCTTCTTGTGGTCAGGCTTTCTCTTATCCCCGATCTTGCAGCACTTTCGCCAGTTGTCCCGAAAGATGCCCATGGCTAGACGCTGGCTCATAATTTTAAAATTCAAAATCTTTATTTTTGTTTTTCAATTACACTTAATTAATTAATTATTGGTTTTGGTTTTTCTAGACAGGGTTTCTCTGTGTACACACTCCACAGACCAGACTGACCTTAAACTCGGTAGATCTACCTGCCTCCCAAGTGCTGGGATTAAAGGCGTGCACCACCACCACCCAGAGTTTAATTAATTTATCTGTATGTGTGTGTGCAATGCACTTATTCACACGTGCCATGAATTGAGAGGACAGTTTACAGTGGTTGGTCCTCTCTTAAGACCCAGTGGGCTCTGGGAGCTCACCGGGCACCTTTACCCACCAGGCCATCTTCCTAGTCTCCAAACTTAAAATCAAAACACGTCTGGTCCCATGCATTTCAGATCAAAAGCAATCAACAACAGCGGATGTTCTAAACCTTCCATTGAACCCACTCCATTTTATCCTTTTCTTAGCGCATTTTAGGCTCTTCCTGGACATGTCTGTGGGCTGGCTCTTGCTCTACTTGTACGACTGAAGTTGCTTCTTGTACGACTGAAGTTGCTTCTTGTACCATGTGATACACCATCTGCTCGGTGGTCTCCAACCAATGTGTTCTCTCTTGCACCCACCCTATACTCTTGTCTCAGCAGCATGAAATTGCTGCTTAGCAGAGGAGTTATCAACATTGTGCAAACGCTGACTTATTTCAGTATTTTCTTCTCTCCCTATTCTTCAGGCAGGCTTAACAACTTACTTTCACCCAGGGATAAACTTGAAGAAAATACACTATGACAGCATCAAACTGTACGAGAAGCTTGAAGAAGAAACTGGACAGGTAAATGCTTTTAGTTTGAAGTTGTCTATGAGGTCAGTCACTCAGATATAGAATCCATGTACAGGGCTGGCTGTGGTAGAGAAAGAAAGGTTAAGGTAAGAACCGGGCTTGATTTTATCATCACTTTAATTTCTTCAAGCATATAGCCCATGTAATTAACTATTCTTCATTTTTTAAAGGAAGAGTGAAGTCGGACCCACCCACCAGCTGCCAAATAATCATTCAGAGGCTCATATTAATTACAAATGTTTGTCCAATAGCTCAGGCTTGTTACTAGCTAACTCTTACATTTTTAAGTTAACCCATATTCCTTATTTACACTCTGCCACATAGTGGTACCTTTATTAGCATGGCACATTCATCTCCTGCTCCCTCTGCGTCTGGCTAGTGACTCATGACTCTGCCTTTCTCTTTCCCATCATCCTTTGGCTTTAGAAACAGCACACTAAGTCCCCTTCCCTGTCTTTGTCTTTATCCCTTCTCATAGTGACTGTGCTCACAAAATAAAACATTTCCATGAGCTAAGATCAAAGGCTTCTTAATGTTTTCATGCATTTATTCTGACTGAAGGCCACTAAAAGTTCCCCAGAGTCTGCAGGATCAAGACCAAAGACTTAGCAGGGTCTGAGGCCCCCAGCCTTCGTCTCCTGACTTTCTAACATTCTCTTTTCCCTCAATTTCCTTTGCTCGTGTGCTTTAATTGTTCTCAACAGTGTATACTTCTGGAATGTTCTGGGTGCTCTCACACCTGCTTTCTAGATTTATGTTGTTTTTTTCTTTCCTGTTCTAACTGGAACCACCTTCCTGTCAACCTACACAGACAACCAACCCCTCATGCTTCTAACACAAGCGTGTGTGCACACTGTTCTAACACACAGCATACATGCACACTGTTCTAACATAAGCATGTGTGCACACTGTTCTAACACACAACATGCATGCACGCTATTCTAACACAAAGCATATGTGCACACTGTTCTAACACACAACACGCATGCACGCTGTTCTAACACAAAGCATACGTGCACACCGTTCTAACACACAGCATGCATGCACACTATTCTAACACACTGTCCCACTGTTACTGTTGCCTTACTGGTGCTCTTTCCTGCAGACTGTGATGTGAGCAACTTGAAGACCAGGGCTGCCCTCTTGTTCCATGACCCAGGGCCTCACCAAAATTTTTCAAATAGAAAGACTTTAAGAAACGCCAAATGAGTGTTGATTTACAATTGCTCTCCCCAGAGCAGCGCGTGAACTTTCTGTAATCCCTCCCTAAATCCTCTGACTTTCTCTTTTTCATGTAGTGTTCTTCACTCTGCACTAGAATCCCCAGTCCATGCAACCATATGCTCTTACCTGCCCCACCTTTACCTCCAGACGGACAGTTCCATCCATCAGGGGCTCTGCCTCTCTTGTTCACCCTGCACCTCAGGCTTTCGGTGCTGCCTGTCATATAGGAACACCGAGTAAATTGTTGCCGGATGAATACCTTTTCATAAGCTGCAAATATATTTTATGTAATTATTATGTTAGCTGCATAGTAAACTTCTCTTTTACTCACTTGAGTTTTCATTGTGCTGGAGATCTGTGTGTGAGCGCGGGGGGAAGTTTATTGATGTGCTTTTATTGGAATGATTGTCACAGGTGGTGGGATTCCATCAACCAGGCAGTATCAGACTTGCTACGACTCCTGTAAGGGTAGATGAATTTAAATATCAAATGACCCGGACCAACTGGCATGCCACTGAACAGTATATTATTGAGCCTGAAAAAATCCAAGAGATGTTCCCTTTACTCAACATGAACAAGGTATTTTTTGTTTGTTTGTTTCGAGACAAGGTTTCTTTGTGCATCAACCCTGGCTGACTGGAACTCTTTTTGTAGACCAGGCTGGCCTCGAACTCACAGAGATTCACCTGCCTCTGCCTCCAGAGTGCTGGGATTAAAGGTATGTGCCACCACTGTCCTGCTTGAACAAGGTATTTATCTGAAAGGCAATTTCACTTCGTCAATTTGAACTAAAATTATTTTAAAACTGTATTTTAGTGAGTTCGGTGAATTTATGAGTTTGGTAAGATAAAAGTAAAAGTAACCAGTGCATACATTTAGAATGGTAACATTAGATGATTGATCCTGGAATGTGGGCAAGTCACAAAGTGAGCTGTTACTCAATAACATATGCAGGGGCAATGAAAACCCTTTAGTTTCTGCCCATGATGGCTAAGGAGACATTTCAAAGCCTTTCTAGGACCGGATCGCTCAGACTGAAGTTTTACACACCATCTGTCTGTTGGGGAACTTCACAGAGAATGACATCCTGCTGTAATGGTTCTAGAAAGGGTTTTCTGATTTTTTAAAACTCAAGAAGCCCTGTGCCATCCCCATCCACTTCCCGGCTCCTAGCTGCACTTCCCTTTCAGACTGTGCCAGGGGAAGATCTAGATCAACTTTGAATTTCCTGCAGAGAATCCACTGACTGGGAATTTAATGTTTTTTCCCTCCTGGGTGACCATCCTTTCAACATTATGATAGTGGCATTAGCATCTACTTCAGTAGTGTTTATGCAACAGAGACCATGTTAAGCGCCTCCTTTGCAAAATCTGGCTATTGTGGCCCAGAAAACAAAATCTTAAACAGTTTACACAGTGGGATGAGTTTGTTCAGTTCAGAATTGCTGGAGGAGAGATTTGAACCCAGGCCCCTGACTTGTCCTGTGCACACGTCCTGGGTATGGGTAGCCAGTGGGTTACTTGGGGGAAGCAGACAGTTGTTGCCTGCTAGTGACTGTCAGTAGTTCCTGTCTCTGAGTGTTTGTGTAACTGCTGTGGGTGCTGGGGTGCTGTGCTCTTGTGGGATTTTACAGAGCATGGGAACGCCTTGTCTATGAGTTGATGTGCTAACAGTGTCTTCATTGAAATCACCTCCGCTACGCTACTGAGAATCCATTTATGTCTCTTTAGATGTCAACCCTGCAACACTTGCCTAGGAACTCTCATCATTACAGATTTTTCTCAAAGATATTATGCAATGGAAACACATGGACCAGGGCCAGTGTGCCAAACCAAACAGACATGGGATCCCTACAAGGACGTAGCTGTGACAAACCACCAGGGTGATATTTGCAAGTGGGCAAGATTGTGAATTCCATTGAAACCCAAAGTCTCTTACACTGGAACCATAAGTGCAAAGACTAAATTATAGAAAAAAAACTCAGACAAAGAAGAGTCCAGGCCCAGGTGATATCTTTGATAAATTCTAACAGATAGTTGAAGAATTAATACCAATTCTTCACAAAAGTCTTCTAAAATTAGAATTGAATACTTCCCGACACGACCTATAAATCTCATATGTCTCTGACATAAAAACATCAGAGGAAAAGACAGGCTATAGCCCTTCATGAATATAGATGCAAAGTCTTTCACAAAAATCCAGCAAATTGGAACAAGGATTCTACAATATAGTCAAATAGAGTGTGTCCCAGGAATGCAAGATTGGTTTAAAAACTAAATGTCAATCAACGTAATGTAATAACATCACATCGACAAAGGGCAAAGAGCTCAAAATAGTTTAAACAGATGCAGGAAAAATATTTGTCAAGACTCCGAATTCATGGGTGATGGCAAATTCTTGTCTGATAGCTGAGATCGCATTATAGCATAGCACTGTGCTGGTTCTGCCAGCTCACCTCATCTCAGTCCATCCTTTTATTATTTCTCTCACAATGCCTAACACAAAGTAGGCGTGCAAGAAGGCATTGCTGAACTATGAACTGAGTATACATTTTCCTCATGCATATATGTTGGGCCTATGAATGCAGGGCAAATGGAAACCTAGTCCTTTTGTACACTAGGCTACCACTCTAGCACTGGACTACAGTCCCAGCCCATTTAGGGTGAGACAATGTCTCCCCAAAGCTGCCCAAGCTGGCATTGAACTCACTCTGTTCCAAACAGGTATTGAACTTGAAATTCCTGCCTTGGTCTTCCTAGCAGCTGGGATTACATACCTGCACCACCAGACCCAGATGATAGCTGATATGCATTAACATGTAATTTTATTTACAGTATTGAGTAATTCAATGTATTGTAACTGATATGTCAGCTAGAATTAGATTTGATTTTAAACATGAGAGACTGAGATAATAATGTTTAAGCGAGTCTATTTCTCTTTCATTTAAGCATTTGTCCTGGTTAGCTTTACACCAGCTTGATACAAGCTAAAGTCATCTAAATGGGGGGAACCTCAGTGAAGAAAATGCCTCCATAAGACCAGGCTGTAGGCAAACTTGTAAGACATTTTCAACTAGTGATCCATTTGGGAGGACCCAGCCCATTGTGGGTGGGGACAAACCTGGGCTGGTGGTCCTAGGTTCTATAAGAAAGCAGGTTGTGGAAGCCATGTGGAGCAAGCCAGTAGCAGTATTTTTCCGTGGCCTCTGCATCAGCTCCTGCCTCCATGTTCCTCTCCTGCTTGAGTTCCTATTCTGACTTCCTTTGATGATGATTTGTTATTTAGAAGCCTAGGCTGAATAAACCCTTTCCTCCCCAAGTTCTTTGGTCATGGTGTTTCATCACAGCAATAGAAACCCCAACTAAGAGTCACGAAGTCATCAAGATTTCAAGGATCAGGTCACCCTCTGGATCATTGTCATTCCTGGGGTGTGGTGACTCTTGTGCTATTCTTCCACAATGACAGTTAGAGCCCAGTCATCATATCTGAATGCCAGACCCCAGGATGGAGAAAGGAACAAAGATGGACATACACTAGTTGTCTTTTTGGAGTGGCTCGTGGAAGCCACCATATAACCCTTTCCTTTACATTTCTATCGTCTAGAACTTAATATTGGCTTTAGCCACTGGCTGGAGACAATAGCTGCCAGCAGATTAGAAACTGTGCTCTTCGTTCTTAGTGGCTTATGTTCAACTATTGGAGACCATAGCAGGCCTGAATCAAGCTGCTTGTCATTGTGACAAGTCACTCAACTCTCATTGTGAATCTTGCTCAAGTCTGGGTAGGACTTAGAAAAAAGGTGTTCCCCTTGCTGTAAAGACGCTTTCCTTCCATGCTGGAATCAAAACCTTGTGCATGTCAGGCAAACCCTCTGACACTCAGCTCTGGACACCTCTAGCCACTGACAGACTTTTAAAGACTGATTTTATTAAACATCTGTTTAGCATGCTATATTTGCATCGAGTAATAAACATGCATGGAATACTGACTTTCTTATGGCTGATTTAGATTTTAGCTGGACTGTATAACCCAGGAGATGGTCACATTGATCCTTATTCTCTGACAATGGCCCTGGCTGCTGGGGCTAGGAAATATGGGGCCCTTCTGAAGTATCCTGCACCGGTGACGTCTCTGAAGCCCATGCCAGATGGAACATGGGATGTGGAAACTCCACAAGGATCTGTGAGAGCAAATAGAATTGTGAATGCTGCCGGTAAGCAGCCAGCCCCCTCTCGCCGCCAGCCCCCTCTCGCCACCAGCCCCTCTCGCCGCCAGCCCCCTCTCGCCGCCAGCCCTCTCTCTGCCACCAGCCCCCTCTCGCCACCATCCCTCTCTCTCACCAGATGCCTGGCTTTACCCATCCTTTCCTGTCTCATCCCCTGGTTTCCATTCCCTTCTATTCTAGATTGTGTTTCTCTTTTCAGTTTTTATCTTTATCCTGTACTGGTTACGCTCATGATCAAATTTCAGGGACTAAGGATGTAGTTCAATTTGCAGAGTGCTTCTCTGGTATGCATGAAGTCCTTGGATCAGAAGTCCAAGGCCTTTGGAGTTTGCTATGTAGGGAGTTTGAGTCCAGCCTGGGATACTTCAGGTCTTGCCTCAAAACAAATAACCAAGCAAGCAAATAAACCTGAATTCCACTGTTCCAATTTCTTACCATGTGACTTGTTCTTAGTTTATCTTTTAGGGCAGATTTGATCATTTCTGCTCTCTCATTCTCTCTCTTATTCAAAGATTACTTTGACTCATCAAAACTTTTAACCTTTACCTTTCAGAACATTATTAAACACATTATAAAACTTGCCTAAAAAGTAGAAGCAACTGAATACAAGGCGGAACCTCTAGTCCAAGTTCTCTTTGAAGAGTAGTCTTGGAAAGCATTCATTCCACCAATGCCCCCTAATAAGCTCTTTGTAAATTTGCAGTGTTTCATGGTCGCCTGAATTTACTCCTAAAACTGTTTGACTACTTTTATAGCGGCAGCAAAGACTGAGACCTCTGTGTCCAGTTCCTGGGGCAGACATTAGCAACCAACAACTGCTCTCATGTTAGGCGAGCTTGCACAGAGGCCCGCTGTGTTTTGTTTCAAACATAGTGCTTCAGGAACTCGTGGAGCCATAATGTATATTTTGAGAAATAACTCTCAGTTTAACACATTTACCCACTGCTTTTCTAAAATGGATACAATTACTTACATAATAGGGTACTATGGCAACACTTCACATTTCTTTTACTGTGACATTAAGGCCTTTTTGAAGAGCAAAGTGAGAATTGCTCCGAAGAGACCTGAGCTCAGCCCGGGAACTGGACATCAGGTGGCATTTTCTATGCATTTGTGAGATTCTGAGGTGATGGCCTTGGAAAAGCGATACAGAGAGCCCCGAGAAAAGGCTGTCTGATAAAGCAAAGAAAACAGCCCACAAATCACAACCCCAGGGAACCTAGACAACAATGAGGACCCGAAGAGAGACATATATGGACCTAATCTACATGGGAGGTAGAAAAAGACAAGATCTCCTGAGTAAATTGGGAGCA